>CAJNOP010000122.1:457533-503633 GCA_905250075.1 Rotaria sp. Silwood1 | reverse complement strand
ACGCGCACACCTTAGTACAGCTTCAAACTAAACGAAATTATCATGAAATATTTTTTTTCTACCTGGTATGTCTACTTATTTACCGCAAAGATGCGTTAATGCTTCTGAAGTGAGTTAGAGACTTTTCAAAAAACAAAATATTTTAGATTTTCTAATTTTCAATGTGTTGTTTATCTTCAAACAAAGCGATTGAATATGCAGAATCAGCGTAAAAACCTACATTAAATGAAGTATAGTCTGTTAGTTTTTCAAGTGAAAACATTTAAAACAAAATTTTAGAGGGATGATCCTTCTCAGCGATTTTTCATTTCAATTATTTTTTCGACTTCACTACTATTATGTGTCATTTCTTCTGACAAGTGACAGTTGATTTCATATTTCTTTAGAAAAAAATATAATTTTCACAGAAAATAATTAATGTCTATGTGTAGTGTGGAAATCCGGGTGGGTGTAAATGTGTGCATGCCGGAGTTGATATTTGATTCATCAACCCACACCCACACCCTCAAGTTGATATTAAATAGAAGCGGCCGGCTAGGGCCAACGGAGTGCACATCATTATGTCTTGTATGTTCCATTTGTAAATGGTGATATGATATAAAAGTGTCAGTGATAAATTTATTTGTTTAGTGAAGAAAAAGAAAGAAAATCACGGTTTTGTAACATCATACAATGAAGTAATACGTAAATCAAAATTAGTACTATCAATATTTGTCAAAGATGTCCATGATTTAAATGTAACTGTAATTTCGGACTCAAAGATGTGAAATCCGTTTCTTGAAAAATAACCACTAACATTATTTGATAGATCGAGCCAAACAAAAAGAGCAGGTTTATCAGCATTGATTGTAAAATCAATTTCAGTAGATGATCTTTGTCTAACAGAAATCGTTCGAAGATTTGGATTGTATAATTGATAATCCTTTGGACGTGCAAAAAAAATTGTCTGTTGTTCGCTCAGTTGTTCACCTAAATGATATAGCGAACATAACATAAGACATTGATTACTGGTTGAACAACCACTCTGTTCCATTAATAACGCATAAATCCACACATCAACTAATTCTACGCCGGGTGAATTAGCAACAACAGTGTACACTGTGATCATACGAGAATCAAATCTATCTAATGATTTTACGGTACAAATAACATCATTAAATGTACTATTAACAAATTCATTGACATGATAGAGCCAAAGTCGAGCAGTTGGATCATTGACTGAAGGCAAATAAGGTGTTAATTTCATTACTAAATACACAGGTGAATACATATGTCGAGCATAATAATGAGCCATTTTCCATTTTAATCCGTATTCAATAGATGACCATGTTGGCGCTTGCCATATATCGTTCAGTTGCCAATACATAAGACCCATTGTATTTCTAAAAATCAAAATCAATAAACAAATTTCTTCTCAGTGTATTATTTTTAAACTTCAAAAATGAAAAATTTACATCAAACAAATAGAATCTCTTACCCTTGACTAGTATTATGATTGATCATATCTACTGGTGAATTAAAACGGCAATGATCGCTAACAGTTTTCAATGTCATTGCTTGATTGATCTGAGTCAAATAGATCAGTTGAGTAAAGTTTGTCAAGCTGTTATTGGTTACTGGTAATGGTAAATTTCTCTCAATTTGTAAACTAAAACATAATCATAAACAGAACTAGTGGCATAAAAACGTAAAACACTGAGGAAGTTTACGAATATATATATTTCAGTTTTGTATCACTACCTAAGGTATCTGTCATAGTTTGTCAAAGAGAGTTACAATTTTCTACCCCTATATACTTCAACACTCATTTTAGATCATGTTTCTTAAAAGAATTGGTATATTTGTTTTTTGAAACGAACATCATTTCCTGTTGACCATTGCCATGATGTTCACGATTTTGTACAAGTACACTCGTGAAGTTCCAATCTTTAGTCGAATTCGATACTTGTTGCCATGTCTCAATACTTGGCATAGATTCAACACCAGTTTCAGACATAAAACGTGCTACTGGATAATTATCTGGATTCCATGTATCCATATAATAATTATAATAATGAACATCACCTAAATTCAGATATATTTTTCTTATAAATGACAACATAATTTCTATGCATACCAAATAAAGGATCTTGTGGATTTTGTGCTGTATAGTTTTCTTTGATGGATTCGATACCATTCGATGGTGATGATGGAACAAATGGACGACTACCGTTTGGATCTACTTCAGCAACAGCGGCCATTATTGTGTAGATATACAATTTTCTATAATCATTTTTCAAAGGTTCACGCTCTTCTGGAGGTATTATACTGGTATAATATGCAAGAACCATTTCATTTTCATTATTACCCGCCCAGAGAACAATTGATGGATGTGATTGAAGACGCTCTACTTGATATAAAATTTCATTTCGAACATTTAGTAGAAATACATCGTCGACCGGATATCTTTATAAACATTGATAATCTATTTTCATTTTTGTTAGAAAAGCAAAATGATGATACATACAAACTGCAAGCAAACATAAAATCATGCCAGAGCATAATGCCTAAACGATCAGCAGTTTCGTAGAAATAATCTTGTTCATAAATTCCACCACCCCATATACGTAACATATTCATATTAGCTAGTTTAGCTGAAGTAAGTAACTGTTCGAGTTTTTCATTAGTAACTCGTTCTTGAAATGAATCAGACGGAATCCAGTTACTTCCTTTGACAAATATAGGTCGAGAATTGATCTGGAAATAAAATGATGTACCATTAATACCATCGCTGTAATTACTTTGAACAAGTTCAACAGTTCGAAATCCAATAAATCGTGAATCGATTGGTTGATTATTATTGCTTACAATTAATTCGTAGAGCGGTTGATCACCATATCCATTTGGCCACCAAAGTTGAACGTGTTCGTTAGGAACTGAAAGAGTAATTGTGATTTTTTGATTGAATCTAACATTTGTACTGAATGACCATGCAGTATTTTTTAATTGAAAACCAAATTTATACATAGTTGTGTTGTCACCACCGCTTAGCCGTACATCCACTTGCCATACCTTTGTTGCCGATGACTGTGAAATAACGTTGACACTGTCCAGTTGTAATGATGGAACAGGACTATTTATTCCTTCTAGATAAACATTTCCTGTAATACCAATAGGTGCAAAAGCTGGACCCTAAAAGAAACAAACATGTCTAAATGTAGTGATGGATGTGGGTGCGGGTAAAAAGTCACTTACACCCTATTCAAGTTATTTATAACTTACCCAGTCCCAACTGAATGAGCAAGGTTCTTTGCGAATGAATTGAACATGACATTCACCATGTTGTGCTGAACTCGGACAAGTTGGCTGAACAGTTTTATTGTAGGAAATAGCTTGATTAAGTGCGTAGGTTACAGGAGACATAAATTCGACACGAAGTACGTTATCAATACGCAAACAAGTTCTTTGGACAATGAATGTGTATGCAATAAACATACTACTTGTATTGCCCAGAAAGCATTCGTTAAGTGTAATATTCGAAACAGTATCAATTTGATCGAAATGAAGCGTAAATTGAGTCAAATTAAGAAAATCTACTTGAAGAGAAAAGTTTTTAGTAAATGTCCATGATTGATAGATCAAGGAACGCATCGCAGTATCACCAAAACCCCAATAAGGATCGTCAATCATTTTTGCAGACAAGAGTATAGTATGTATTGTTCCAGGAACTGCACCGATAGTTTGTAAAGTTGAACCATTACTCACTAACCAGTTATCACCAATGAGTGAAATGCGAGTCGAATTTGAACCAGAAAATAACAAAATAAAACTGAAATAAATGAATACCGACAATCTTTGATAAGTCATGTCTATCGATGATGCTTTGATTTAGTTTCGAATTTCAATATCAATATCTTTAACGTTGGTTGGGTAATATGAATAGACTTCAAATAATCGGCTAGCACCTGATGACCAGCTACAGCAAAGATTACTTATCTAAAAATGATATCTTCTTGTGGGCCAATGTTTTTTGCTTTTTCTCTATCCTTACAATATGAATGTTGTTGCAAGTGTATTTTATTTTCACCAGGTGTGCCGCTTGTTTCAAGCACAATGTTACGTAAATAAGACGAAACTCGAAATAGTAACAATAAGATGGCGTGCCTGCTTTGAGTAAACTGTTGAAGCAATTATTCGTTATCATCTTCTATTTTTCGAACGCATCATACTAACTTTCATAATTAATTTCAATCATACAAGATCTTCGTTTTTCTCATTGATGTGCACGATAAAACAAAAAGGAAGAATATTTGTTCGAATGTTTTTCGCTAAATCTATAAGAAATTCTCAAATTTCAGTGAAATACAGATTTCAACATATGACAGATTTAACGAGCTTACAGAAACATCTTGTAAATCATTCTTTGAGAATTAGAAATTTTTCAGATCATAACATATATATATATTTTTTATTTTTATACGTACTTTCAAATTCTAGATTAAGTCGAATCAGCTGATTGCTTGATATATATGAAGTCCAAAGTTTAAAGAGTACAAATACAGAGAAGTATAGAACGATTTGATTTGAGATGTATGTCCAAAAATTATTTCAAATTCATTAAGTAAATATTGTCTAAGTTTTAGATGGTGAAGCTGTCAAAGTAATATAGGTATCAATATAATATATTCAGTTCAAAAGCAACGATCTGTTTGAATTATTATCTGAGTATAACTATGAATGAATAAACTATCGACTGCATTACTACTATGCCACCCTTTATCTCTGATTGTTTGAACACTAAATGAAAGAGAACGTAATTCTTTGAGTTTGTTCAAGTTATAAAAAATAGTTCGTAATGATGTAGATTCTCAATTAATGTAAGTGATCGCAATTGTATAAATTGTTCAATTTGAAAATGAGGATGAGGGTGTGGGTGTGAATATCGTTTGTTCCTCGTAGACAACACTAATATGCACATCTCCACTTACACCCACACCCCAAGTTGAGAATAACCTATAAGAATGTGGATGTAGGTATGCATGTTGTTACCGTCTACGAGGAACAAACGACATTCACGCTCACACCCACATCCATCCCCCCCTCACTTCCAGTCCTACCCACATCCACTTCCATCTCCATACTTGCATCCACTCCCACCTCCCACACTCACATCCATACCCGAAAAATCTGCCAAAAATACGTAGTAAAATTCTAAGAACTCATAATTGACTAAATCTTTTTGGCATCGATCTTACACAGATTATTGAACTTTAGTTAACGATTCTTATGCACTATTGAAAATTAAAAGCTTAAAACTTTTACATTACACAATATTTTGTTTTACAAAAATTTATCTTGAAACCTTGAGAAAAATTATCATAAAAATCTGGTATTCAAGATTTGATGCAGTATTTTCTCCTCTTTTAGATGATGAAACCTACAGTTCTCTATTCTGTTCCTATCCAAAGTTATTCGTAATCAAAGACTGCCCGGTTACTGTTGGATTACCCTGCATAATGAACAAAAACATGCTATTTTTAGCTTTATAAATAAGTTTTAAGAAAAAATAATGACACAAGAAAGACATTCACGTTAATCATTAACATATAGGACAAACAAGATTCGCTTACTTTTTTATCCATCTAGAATATTAAGTAATTGTTATGAATCAGATGCTGCTTAACTACCAGAAAATATTTCAGAATTTTTCAGAATTGGAATCGGAGTCCGAAAAAATTTCTTCTCGAAGTTGGAGTTTGAATTGGAATGGAGAAAAAAAATTTCGAAATCGAAATCAAAAAGTGTTATTCCGCTGATCACTACTCTGCAGGTCTGTGACAAGCATTCTTTAAATATGAAGCTGCTAAAATAGTTTTAATGCGTTATAATTATGCTATCAATTAATAAATTTAGTGACTATGATAAATTAAAAAAAAAACAATAACAATACATCTCGGTAGATTCTATTGTTATTAGCTTTCCTATTTGTTTTTTTTTGCCAAATTATGATTCTTGTACTTCAATGTGAAACAA
This sequence comes from Rotaria sp. Silwood1, assembly GCA_905250075.1. Lineage (NCBI taxonomy): Eukaryota > Metazoa > Rotifera > Eurotatoria > Philodinida > Philodinidae > Rotaria > Rotaria sp. Silwood1. The sequence goes on along the minus strand of CAJNOP010000122.1, from coordinate 497,621 downwards.
ATAAGCGGTCAGTTCCACGTTTTTATATTGCTTCAGCATGTAGTAGTCGAACACAATCATATAAAGAAGCTCCTAATGATTATCGTATTTTATTTCCAATATTTACAGAAGAATCATCATCAGTTGCACAAAAAAAAGTGTTTTCAAAGAATATATGTATAAAATTGAAGATGAACGTTTTGTACCGATTGCTGTTAAACGGTTTGTAAAAATAAACACTGAATTGTTTTTTTCTACTTTTTTTTTCTTATTTTGGATTAAAAGTTAAGGATGAAGAATGGCATGAAACAAAGAAAAATTTTAAACTTTTTTTTGGAAAGAAGAAAGTGAAACTTATTATTATCTTAAATCCTTAGATTACATGAGGAGTAAGCTGTGAAATTTCTGGTGCAAGAATTACTTGTAATCGATATTTATTAAATGAAATTGTGAAAATATTAAAGATAAAATAAATACAAAAATGATAATTTATTTTTTAGTTTATTCTTAATTAATTTTTTCCAATTAGTATGAGCAACAAACACTATCAAATTCTGATCAATCACATGTAACATACTTGATGATACTACATTATTGATTGTGTTACTTGTTCAACATCAAATGACATTTTCAAAAGAAAATAAATAGAAAAAGAGATGTCTTATTTCTTCTCAGTCTTATGACTCATAAGAAAAATCTTTTAAGTAAAGAATTGTTTTGGAATCTGGACTATGTATACTATCTAAACTTTATGAATGCTACAAAATCAATGAAAATCCATAGATTATTGCTCCCAAAACTTTACATTGTTAGGAGAATGGCTTGATTTTCTTCTAAATATGAGTAGATCCGTGTACCTGCACAGTTGTGATTACTAGAAATATTGAGTTTCGAATTTCGAATTGAAAATTTATGCAATGAGAGATATCAATAGAATCTGTTTATTGTAGGATATAGCTAACGACATGGATAAAGTTGAATTCTCAGTAGAAATATGCAAGATTAAGGTTACTTTGATTCGAATCTGGGCAACTTCTTTTTTTTCGTAGCCGAAAGAAGTAATTTTTGCTAGTTCCCGAGCTCGAGCATCTCTAATCTTCAATCACACTCTCTATGAGATAAAAAAATGTCTAAAAAACAGATTCTGGCCTATAACTTACTGGAACTTTTAGTCATGATAAGACTATCTTACCTTCAAATTCTGACTATAGGTAGACTTGATGGTCATTAAAAATCTCTGAAAGTTTCAAAGAGAACAAAATTGGTTTTCTAGAGATATTCCAACTTTCAAGTAGACTTATCTAAGGAAGATATGTTCTCGTTCGTTGAAAATCTATCGTTAGGCAAAATTTTAGTTAAATATTCTTTATTTGGATATTTTCAGATATGTTTCTATCCTGATTAAAATCATCATACATCTTGTCCTAATGACACAAAGATTCACTAGTAGTAGCCATACTATCAGGTCGAACGCAGTTGACATGATATGCATAGTCTCAACTCAAAAATGATTAAACACTTGAAGAATGTCCCTGGCTTGAATTCGATTCCATTTCAAAAAACAAAAAGTCTTGCCGTTGCCAATGAAGATTATAGAACTTGATAGACCAGAAAATGAAAAATCTGTTGTATTTCATCTTTAATATTACTATAAGCAAACCTTTTTGTAAAATTCATTTTAATTATATTAAACAAATGCAAATTATTATTACTGAGTCTTTGAACTATGGGATTTAACATTCTGAATTTTGTAATCCTGAGAACATTACTTCTATGAATTCTTTAATAATAGAGTTATGCCCATTTTGATTAAACAGAACTGAAAATTAAACTGAAAAGGGTGTGGGTGTGGGTATGGATGTGAGTGAAGACCAAAACCCACGCCCACACCCACCCGCACCATGAAGATATTTTTTATTGTTCAAGAAGTAATAGTAAATAAAAATTTGATAAGAAACAAACAAGTTTTCTTGAACATGTGTTACGAAAATCCTTAAACAAATAAAGTAAATTATGTGATTCCAATCTCACCTGTAAGATATACATAAGTAAAAACAGGACGAAATCAATTTCATATCATCATCACTAATTAGTAACCGCACCTGGATGTTGTGCGTTTTGTTTCCACCGTACATGAATTTCGATGATACCGCACAAAATCATGCTTACTGTTAAAAAGACAAAGAGAATGATAAGTGTAAGTTCAATAGTTATATAGCTAGCATACTAAATAAAAAGTTAAATAAATAATTTTTTTAAATACAAAACAGTTTGAGAAATATTTACACCGTAAGTAACAAGAGAACCAATTGCTTTCCAAAGACGATATTTTGCTATAGCACTTGAATCAGTTTCTGAATAAAGGACGGTATAAGCAGCTAAAAGAAATGAATAATCAATGAGAAGATCAATATGGCATAAAAAAGAATTATACCAACGACTTGTGATTGCCAAACAGCACCAGCAATACCCCAAACACCAGCAATAATAAACAGGACATACATGTGATCTTCAAGTGGTCTCCAAAAGTACATGACAATAATCGACGCATAATTAAGTATGGCAGCGATTATAAAACATCCAATTCTACCAATGTATTTAACAAGATCACCAAAGATATAACTACTCAATGCATTACATATACCATTACAAATCATTACGAGACCAATATAGCTATTTACAAACATAAAATAGATTCAGATTTCACTTTAATTATATAGCATGAAGAAACTATCAGATAAATGTTAACTTCATTGGGAGACTTATGACTTACAACTGTCATTTCTCGCAGTACAAAATCTGTTCCTCAAAACTATTCTTAGCAATGTTGAGTAGGGAATTATATGTAAAACTCTTACCGAATACCAACAAGACAAGTAATGAATGCCTAAAATAATAGATTTAACAACTAATCCTGTCTAAAACTATTTCCATACTCGAGTAAATTGTGCTATTATAAAAGCATTTTCAACTGTAGTCCACATTGTTAATGGACTAAGAAGTAATTGATCAATATTTTCCCATCGAAATAAAGATTGAACAACTTCAAGACCCCTTTTTAATGACTGTGCAACAGGTTCTATAAAATAAAAATGTTTTTTTTCATTCACATTTATTTAAAATCATTATTTACGTGGCTTAGTGGGTCGAATTTGATCAAGTAACAATAAGAGAATCATTGAAACAATACCCATCCCAACAAATACTCCACACAAAACATAACGCTTCAATTCATAAAAATTACTAATACAATAGATAGTAAACAAAATCAAACTATTTACCGTTAAGTCACTAACATTCGGAGCTTTATTAGTTTCGTTCTTTGATAATGGATCAAAATAAACACCACAATTAAGTTTCTCTGGATTATTTGATTGATTAAGTATAAAATAGGATATTAAATTTCCCCAAATAGTACTTGTACCAAAAATAGCAAAGAAAATTCCAAAAAATAAACTAACAATATCTGCAACTTTTTTTTGTTTATGATGCGCATGATAATGTGCGATACAACTTATATAAGTTGCTTGGCATGTCCACAATGGTGCAGAAGCAAGACCAAGACAAGCTGCGCCTAAAAGAAAATAGTTAGATCTATCAATTTAAGGTCCCCCCCTCAAAAAAGTCACTTTTCGTCAGAACCATGGAAATCGAGATAAATATATAGGGGTATAGCCTGTCATTTGTCCTTATATAAGCGATAAAAATTTTTCTTCGGCATCTCCTTTTTTCCAAAAAAATTTAAAGATTTTTGACAACCCCTATTCGAAAAACCAGCGGTTTTTAAAAAATTCAAATTTTTTTCTTTTTTTCTCAAAGTTGTAGTCGAACGACGCAGCCCCAAAAAAGTCAATTATAATCCGATATAAAGTCAAATATTTTTTTTTGTTTGAAAGAGCATGTCAGAATGCAGTGCCTATGAGGGCCCTTTTTTTGATAAAGCTTTTCTATTATTATATTGAAAAGCGACTTTATAATATAAGCATGATTTTTTTGAGGGATTTTTGAGTGATTGAATTTGTGAACCCTTTTTTTTTCTTATGAAAAATAAGAATTTTAAAAAAAGGGCCCTCATAGGCACTGCATTCTGACATGCTCTTTCATATGAAAAAACAATGAACCGTATTGAATGAACACCCAGAGAGAAATTTGGGGACTGCGATAAGCTATTTTTCGACCCTTTTTTGATTCGTATGTACCTTATGCATCAGAATAGGAGGCTGAAAATTTTATCAGAGACGTACTTTTACACCCCCAACATATCCTCAAAGTTTCATGCTATCCCGATGTTCCGGAGCTGAGATCGAATTTTGAGGGGGGAAAGGGGGGGGGGGGGCTTAATAATTCATCAAAGAAAATACTAACTGGTATACATGAATATTGGTGTAGGTCGAATATTAGCACTAATATATAAAATATAAGCAATTTCAGCGATAATAATAGTCCATTTAAGTCCAAAAATATCAATTGAAATACCCGTAAGAAAAATTGCACTAAACTATGCATAATAATAGTAATATTTTTCTTTATTACCAAAGATTATTAGAATGTACTTACTAAAATAAAAATATTGATAACGATGAGAGAATTAACACCAACATTACCTTTTGCATTTAAACTTGATTGAAGTGATAATATGCCAGTAAAGGCTGTGTACATTATTACAAATCCTAATGAGATGATTATTAAATTTTTATAGACTTGTCGAATTTGAAATAGTGGGATGTCTTCCTCATTCTCATTGGTCTCATCGATGACTATCGGTACAATAGAAGATATAGAAGTATGAGAATCAACAGCAAGATTATCAACAATCGAAGTGGTTCTTGATCGATTTTCACTTGTTAAACTTGTAAATGATAATTTTCTTAGTATAATGTCAGCTGCATTTTCTATATCAGTCATTGTGTTGTCTTTGATGTGCAAGTATAGTGACTAGAGGATTGATAAGAAAGACCAAAATTTATGTAAGAGATTATAGTCTAAAGAACAAAGCAGAGACTTTAGTGTTGACAAAAATAACCCGTATTATCTGCACTCACACCATGCTGTTTTGTAAGAATGATACTTAATACCTATGTAGTTGTTTATATGTTATGTTTTTCACTTTTCTTTTGATATGAAGGGAGATAAAAATAATAGCAAAGAGATTTTTCTAATAAATATCCATTGATTTTTTTATTTTGAAATAATTCTGTGTTGATAAAAAAATTTCCAACAGTTTCTTTGTTTTTTAATAATTGTTCTATCTCTTGGTGAATTCTGTAAACGTCATTTGATATTTGATGAGGATGTAGTCTCTTGAGCTGACTTATGAGCTGAGGGTAAGGGTGAGGGTGTAATATCAGTTATTGGTTGTGTTGTAGGTTGATAATGATCGTATAAGATCGAAAATTCCCCCGTATTAGATGAAAATAAATCATTTGAAATTAAACTACATAAAATTGTCTGTATAAAAAATCAACTAAAATCTCAAGATTACACATAGGGGTGGCACTTTATCTTTACTTTATCAAGTGAAGTAAAGTAAAGTAAAATAACTTTACTTTACTGAGTAAAGTAAAGTTAATCTACTTTACTTTGCTTGATAAAGTAAAGTTAATCTACTTAACCCGAAAAGTAAAGTAAAGTAAAGTGAAATATCTCTACCTTTACCATACAAGTAAGATGAAGCAGGGCTCGAAATGAGCTACACTTTTGTGGCCTAGCCCGGCTCGGCCCGACCCAGTGGATCTACTACGCCCGCCCGGCTCGGCTCGGGTCCAAATGAAACTTTTTCTTATACATTTGTTTCCTCAATAAAACTTATACATTATTACAGTGGCTGCTAATGTACTGGGGAGCAAATACCCAGCCTTATTCTGAGGTTAATTAGCTTAGACTCTGAAACTAAAAACAAAATTAATATGCAAGAAATTGAGTTGCTTCTTAAGTAAAACAAACAAAAATATTGAAGCTTTTAGAACTCCATAATGCTCATGCTACATAGTGAGATATCCTCTATGGTACCATGTCTTAAATGAGTCATACTCGTAGAAAATTCACCGCTTATCTCAGTGAAGATGTTTCTTTTTCTATTTCAACCATACAGGGTGGTAAATAATATTATTCCAGGGGGGTAACAGTATGATCTCGAATCGGAGATATCATGAATTTTATACCAAATGAAAGCCCGTGAAAAATGGGGTTTAGTGATAGTAAATAGTAAGACTTTGAAGAACTTTCGTGTACCAAATTTTTAAAAACAACGAAATTTTCTTTCAAAAACACGTTAAAAATCATTTTTCATACATTTTGAGACATTGAAAACGAACATTTTTTATGAAAACGAAAGAGAAATGATAACGATGATGATATATGACTATGACTCACACAATAAGATGGTTCTTTGGCGTTCTGTTCTTCTCTCCACGTGATACTAGTTATTTGAAAAATTTTTTCGTTCTCGGACTGTCTGAAAGTTATAGTCGAGTGAAATCTCAGTGTTTTTTCGTTTGTTATTTCAAATGGCTGGCGCTTATGATACCGAACAACAAAGAATGATTGATAGAATTAAATGCATTACTTTCCGAGAAGCTCGTGATGCTGGTGCAACATTTATAAATAGACAATGGATTGCCGACAAAATTCACCGTACGACTCGATTTGTTACAGAATGGTGGGAAAAATCGTGTGACCAATGTTTTGCTGATTATTCGAATGCTGGTCCTAAACTCAAGTTATCGAGAGCTGCTCAGGACATTATTCGTGAAGCAAGTGGTCACCAACGGAAAAGCGGTTCTGTCGTGGCGAAAGAGATTGCAAAGAAACAAAAAGAATATGTTACTCGACAAACAGTTAATAACTACCGTCGTAGGGAAGGATTAAAGCCTTTTCATGTTATTTCAAGACCGTTAAAATCTGAAACTCATATATCAGATCGATTATGGCTCTGTGATTGGTTGAAAGATTGGACTGAAGAAGATTTTCTTCATCTGGCACCATCAGATGAATTTTATGTTTGGACAGTTCGCAAACCAAATTATCAAAATGATAGGATTTGGGCAAAAAGTGTTGAAGATATTGAAGACGATGAAAGGTATCGCGAAATGGTTAAAAACCAAGCGTGTATCGGTATTTTTATCATTTTCACCGCGAAAAAAATGCATTGGGTGATTAAAGACAAAGGTGAATCTTGGACCGGTCAATATTTTCGTGACATTATTTTAATGCAACACGTATTTCCATTCCTCACCGACGAGGAAAACGTAATTGATCTGGATAATGTGATATTTGTTCACGATAAAGCACCGTGTATGCGAGCAAACATGACTCAACATCTGATTAGAGATAACAAAATCGAGTTTTGGGGCAATGATATTTGGCCTGGTAATTCGCCCGATCTCAATGCGGCGGAACATATTGGATCAATAATGAAAGATGAAGTTGAACAAAAAATGTTATCGGAAACTGGACATAATCGATATAGTGAAGACACACTTAAAAAGCACATTGCGGATGTTTTGACGGACATGGAAGAAAATACCGAATTGTTTGAAGCTCTTTTATGTTCGTATCCATCTCGACTTCGTGCAGTAAAGAGTGCTAATGGTCGTCATACTGATTATTGATTGTACTCAATAAATAATAAGAAAATAAACAGTTGTACAACATATAGTTTAGCCCCGAACTTTTTCGATGAACTGATTTTATAATATTTTATGTCGATAAAAATCGTAACGTTTGATAAATTAATACAAGAAAGTTCTTCAAAGTCTTACTATTTACTATCACTAAACCCCATTTTTCACGAGCTTTCATTTGGTATAAAATTCATGATATCTCCGATTCGAGATCATAGTGTTACCCCCCTGGAATAATATTATTTACCACCCTGTACAGTGAGCTAGCTAGTGATGAAAAGTAATTTGTAAACAAGAAAAACTTATTGATAGCTAAATTTGGAAGATGAGCCTTCGAATTTAATCGTTTAGAACTTTTCGACCCGCTAATAGACTATGTTCTATTGAGCTCTAACCTAGAACATCAATAATATCGTGAGATTAATTTTTCATAGAACCCTGCACAAAATCTATAGAACTGCCCTTTTTTTTCAGAAAATGGTAAATTTGCTATGAAATCACTGTCTAATCAACAGTGAAGGGTTAAATAAAGTGCTATTTAAAGCTCCTATGCTCGGTGGTGGCCTATTTTCGGTGCATTTTTTTGCGAATCATTCGCGCTCACCAGTTAACACCATTTTTGAAACGTAGAACTTCACTACTAGACGAGAAATATTACTGGGATAGGCTATTATTTGACTGGATTGTGTTAATCATATCTCCCATAGACTTCAAAAATAAAAAAGTCACGAGTTTTATATCAAAAGCACGTAACACACAGCATTGTTGGTGATGAAACGGACATTAATTTTGATGTACTTCAAATTCAGCGATTGCAAGCAAGATTTTAACGAAAGAAATGCAACGACTGTGATTTTGGATCAAGATAACAGATTTTGATTGATGAAAATGGTCGTTTTAATGAATGAACATGATAATACACCAAAATGAGTTTTCGTTTCATCATTTAAAATGGGAATTATTTATTTTCCAAGCCACTGGATTGAAGCTTAGATACTTTTTCTATCATAAAACATTCATGATAATTTCGAGTTCTTCAAATGAGCATATCGTTTACTAAAAAGTTGAAAAAAAACAATAAAAGTGTCAGGCCTGCGCGACTCGACAAAAAGCATAGCCCGCCTGGCTCAATGAGCTTGACAGCTCGATCCGCCCGACCCAACAAAAAGTTTCATTGGACCGAGCCGGAGCGAGTGGCCCGTTTCGAGTCCTGAGATGAAGTAAAATAAGATAAAGTAAAGCATGTAGTTGATGATTATTGATTTATCAGTTCATTATTACATGATAATCACATTCCAATACGTCAAAAGTTGCGTCGAATTATAGACCGAAGGCCTCGAAAAATCTGAATCTAATTTTATTACTTTGAGAGTCACTATTGAACTCTGAGTATTTTTCATAATTTTATGTCCTATTTTTGTCACAACCCAACTTTTCACATCCGGGGTCTTCCTCAGATATCGAAAAAAGTCTTTTGTCATTGTTCTATTACAAGTCTTTATAATTCAATAGTACCAAGTGCGCTGATTACAAATATCACATTTGTTTTCAAAAGTACTAAGATAATAAGAAAGATCGGAAGTACTCCCTAACAGCATTAAAAACTAGCTTTGGACCAGAAATTTCATCAAAATACGACCAGGTTAGTTTCATCGAAGTTATAATGGATTTGATTTGACTAAAAATTCATATTGTAACGACACATCCATTGAACAAATCTTTTCGTAACTAATTTTTATAACATATGGATTATTTAATGGATTAGCCCGAAGGTGACTTTTGAATTAACTCACAAAATCTATCTGAAAATTTTTATAGGTAGGTCAGAGATGGAATTATGTAAATGGTCAGCTCAAGCCACTGGTTTGGGTTAGGCTAACCCATGGAAGCGCCAACCCAATGGGTACCCGTACCAATCTAACACAGTTGATATCTTTGACTCACACAAGCCGACTCAGTTTTGCGTGTTAATTTCAGATACGATAGTTGTCTGAAGCCAAATGGGTTTTTTTTCAATTCGAAAACCATAGAATATTAGTGAAAAAAGACGCAAACAGGGTCTCCATGATAGGATTTTGAGCAGAAGTGCTTTACTAGAGATGAAATTTCAAGTCGAAAATAGTGTCATCAGAAAGAGCACATTGAGTTGCACATTTGGTAAAGAAATCAAATCACTGCACCTGTAGAAACTCTAATTTCGTAAGGCTGAAAAATATTATTAGAGGTAATATGACCCAATCGAGACGGTATTTGACAATTATCAATAGAAAAAAATCGAATATTTAATAGGTTCTTATATTCTCTGTTAGGGAAACAAATTCTGCATAAAATGAACCTATTTTCGACGAAATAGAACCGTATATGAATGGAATTTCTGGTCCAAAGCTAGTTTTTAATGTTGTTAGGGAGTACTTCCGATCTTTCTTATTATCTTAGTACTTTTGAAAACAAATGCGATATTTTTTTTTTGCTGGTGTATGTAACACTCAGGAGTGCTTACATGAAATATAAGAAAAGTACTATAACATTAAAATCAAATATAACAAATATAAGCTGAGCGTTTTAAAATTCGTTGTTGTTGTAATATTGGTGCCTTGATGAGTTGATAATGCTGGTAGAGGGATTGAGGAATGAGAACCAAAAAGAAGAAAAAAAAATAAGAAGGAAAAATACGAAACCAAATCGAAAAAGATGATAACATAGAGAAGAAAAAAAAAACAAGAACAGCAGAGAGAAAAAAAACGAGTGAGTAAAGAGAACTACTCTTTGTAAAGAAAGACTTGATATAATGAAAAGAACAAGAAACAAGCAAAAAAAAAGAAAGAAGTATCACGTCTGAACTAATTTGTTTCAACAAAACTCAACCATTTCAAAAGAAACGACTTGTATCGATCAACTAGTAATCGCACACGTCGCAAACGAAAAAATTGGCCAAGGTGATCGTTTTCTCTTTTGTAGAACTCATTCCAAATGAATATATCATTATAGAAAAGTGAAGATCCAAAATCAGTCGAGTGCATTGTTTTCAATCTTCTTTGAATGTACTTCTTAACATAGAATTCTAACGGAAACTCTGAGGTTACAGTGGAAAGATTATGTGCGGAGATGAATGGACGGCGATACACCAATCTAAGACCCATACGGAATTTCTGATTCAGTAATTGTTCCTGCATTTCTGGTAGCAGAGGATAGAAGGAAAATAGCCATGCGAAGTGAGGAAATGTATATGCAAAGAAGCACTGACGAAGTACTTTAGGTGAGACAATTCTACCAGTACTTAACTATCTCAATTTACCTAAGGATCTCTGAATATTCGCGATGCATTTATCGACAGTAGGTTTCAGTGATAGCTTATCTGTCCATGTGAACCCTAAGTACTTGAATTCTCTAACTAACTCGATTTTTTCTCCGTTCATTGCTACGTTTACTAAAGGTCTTTTTACTTGCGTATGAAATAGTTGTACCACCGTTTTAGTGACATTTATTGGTTGCTTCCATTTCTTCGAGTATGCATATATTTCATTACAGATTCGAGTACTTTCTTTCTCTATATATTGAATCATTTGAGCTAGTTCCTTCAAAATAGGTGGCTTAATTAAAATACTTAGATCATCTGCGAAAAGATAATACGAATGCGCTCCTAGGTAGTTTATTAAATCACAGTAGAATACTATGAACAAGTATGGGCTTAAACTACTTCCTTAAGGGAGTCCTATGTTTATTTTGAACATTGTTGACGTTTTCTCACCAAAAGCAACATAAGGGTGTGGGTGTGGGTGTGGGTGTAGTTGTTTTGTATTCGATCTAACACCCACACCAACACCCACACCCACATACCCACACCCACACCCATACCCACACACCCACACCCACATCCACACCTACGCACACCGGGAGACCAGAATTTCGGCCCACGGAATTTTCGGCCTGGACTTTCCGCCCGGTCCGAAATTCCGGTGATTTTTCGGACCGGGCCGAGAGTCCACAAGGAATTTCGGCCCATGACCTCATTGACCCTAAAATAAAAAACCTAATTTTTTAAAATTAGTTGCTGGACATCGTAGTGCTGAGCGGTATAGCGTAGTGCTGAACAGAACGTCATAGTGCTGAGCGGTGTGGCGTAGGTGTCGTTGTGACTGTGAGTGAGGTGTGGGGTAGTGTGGATGTTGAAGAAAGAGACATCCACACCCCATACCCTCTGCTCAGCACTACGTCACACTACTCAACACTATGCCATACCGCTCAGCCCTATGACGTCTTGCTCAGCACCATGCCATACCGCTCAGCACTATGGCGTCGTGCTCTGCACTACGACATATCGCTGAGCACTAGGACATCTTGCTGAGCACTACGCCATACTGCTCAGCATTACGCCATACTGCTCACCACTACGTCATACTACTCAGCACTATGACGTTCTGCTCAGCACTACGACATATCGCTGATCACTATGACGTCTTGCTCAGCACTACGTTGTCTAGCAACTAATTTTGAAAAGTTAGGTTTTTTATTCTAGGGTCAATGAGGTCATGGGGCGAAAGTCCACCAGGAATTTCGGCCCGGCCCGAAAAATCACCGGAATTTCGGACCGGGCCGAAAATCTGAGCCGAAATTCATGGAACCCCTACACCCACCCTTTTCCGTCAGTTTTATCTCAAACAATATGATCTTATAGGTTTTATTTTTCATTTCTCATATTCTTAATCGATTGTCTTTAAGGGAACATATTTTATTGCTTCTTAACTTCATATAATACAAACAAAGTTTGTTGGTATCGCAGCCATATCAAATAAAGAGAATTGTCTTTCACCGATTAGCATGAATAATGTTAAGCTTTATATCATATTGAAACATAAATTCTGCATGTTTGGATCAGTAGAATTCTGTTGACAATATAAAATTATATTTTAAGGAAATTAATTGTATATATTCTGATTGTGCTCGGAATTGTGTATTTAACTGTTAACTTATATTTATTTGCTGAAAAATATTTCTAATACAGTGAAAATTCTCACGAACTCTAATATGTTTTTAAAATTTTTGTCTTTAGAGTAATTCGTAATTATATACTCTAGGAGCCTTTGAAATGCTCTATTATCGTGTATATTCAAGTCTTGACTTGAACTTATTTGCCGAGACATATTTCAAACATTGTCAATGCAGATGAGGGTGTCTTCACTGTATTTGATATATTTTTCAGCAAATAAATACATAGGGTGACAGAGAATTCCGAGCGCTATCAGAATGTATAATAATTCTTTTTATATTGCCAATAGAATTTTACTGATCCAAACGTGCAGAACTTATATTCCAATCTGATATAAATAATAAGTTGTTAATTAAAATCTAACTGATATATTTGATGTCAATTATTTAGAGTAATTGCAAATGATTATGATATGAATCGTTCGAATTTAATGTAAGATTTTTAGAATTGATAATATGTATTTCAAAATTCTAACAATATGAATAGTATGAATTGTTGTGAAAGATGTAAAGGATTACTTTTTTTTCTCTCTAGACTATTATATAAATGTGTTCTATTGATCTGTTCCTTTATATTGAATTAAATCTAGAAATAAATACATATTTAGTCTTGATCGATATTAAATATATGTATATATATAAAAGAATATTCTTTTATAAAAATGAATATAGTTCTATTGAAAATGAATAAATTACTTGTCGTTATGTTAATAGTGTTAATGATATTGAAAAAAAGTGAAACAAAAAATTCTTCATATAAACTAATTTGTTCAAATGATAAAACATGTAATTCACCAAATGGCTATTGTTTATTAAATGAATGTATTTGTTCAAAGGGATGGATTATAACTGATTTATATACAGGATGTACTTATAAACAAAAACTAAAATTAACTGCTTTTCTTCTTTCTTTTTTTGTTGGTTTTTTTGGTGTTGATTGGTTTTATTTAAGTGTTTCAAATCCTGCTTATATCATAGCTGGTATTATTAAATTAATTACACTTGGAGGTTTTGGCATATGGTGGATTGTCGATTGGATTAGATTATTAGCTGATGCTTTTTTAGATGGAAATGGCTTTCCTTTATTAGATTGGAATTATAATTAAATCTTTTTCTTTTTCATTTTTAAATAATATCATAAAATATTTTAATTTATTGGTATTGATGAATTAATTTAGTTTATATTATGGTAGGAAAAGAAAAAAGAACAACAACGACATGAAAGGACGATTTGTTAAGACTATTGAATAGAACAATTTAAAATTCGTCGTTACTTGATATAGCTCTATCAATTAAATAAAATTTTTTTTTTTCAATTAATTAATTATTCATTTTATTGATTATTTTTAACTAAACAAATTATATTATCAGAACTATCACGAGGTCAGAAATATTGGGGACGGGAGAGAGTCGATCACTCGGAAATTCGTTTGAAAAATTTTTGCTAAAAAGACCGATTTTGGGGAGGTAAAGGACTGTTCTCTTCAATTAGTGAGCAAAAAAAATGAGAAACTGCTCAAATTTTCATATGAAAAAAAGAAAACTATTTAAGATTGGGGGCCGATTGCAACAGTCGTGTGTATTATAGATGGTTAAAAATGATTTCAAGAAAAAAAGTTCTTAGTCGATGATTGATGATGAATATTATTGTTTAACTATCGAAAATAAAATATGATATTTATTTCGAATAGTAGACAATAGAAATTTCTAATACATAATTATTGATTAATCAATGTTTCCTTTCAAGAATTATTTTCCTTTGGTTATACAAAACTATGTTAATTAAATTAATTTGATAAATATTATTTATTTATCTTTAATTGTTAATTAATGATCTCAAATATTTTCTTCTAATAAAATCTTCGATAAAAATGTGGTTGAACAATATAAATATCGATGAAATATGATCATATATCATTAGATTTTTGAAAGTTTAATTGAAAAAATTCATTTTATTTTTCCTATTGTTTCGAATTCTTTATCATTATTTTAGTCAAAGAAAAAGAAATTTACATTATTTTCAAAACTTATCACCTTGAACTTTATCTAAACACTATGAAATTTTCTCTGAAATTATTATTCGAACAATTTTTTCAAAGGTTAATTGACAACAAATTATATTTAACAATATATTTGTTTTTATTTCAATAAACATAAAAGACGTTTTTGTTTATAGAAAATTATACAATTTTCATGTATAAATATTAAAAATAATGAAAGTTTTTCAAATGATTAATAGTAGAATTTTGATATTGTTCGAGTGACATCAAATAACAATTGACTAGAATTTTATTCATGAAATAAAATCTTTTCTGACATTTATTTAATCAAACGAAACTACTAAACACAGATTAATTTCAATAGTTGACTGAAACTACTTCATAAAAGCTAATATGAAATATTTAACTGAAAAATCTTTATCTTACATCGAATTTAATTCCGAATGACTCGATTAACTTTTCTGACTATAAACAATATATAACTGAATTACAACGTTTTAGTGCGATTTAATTTCTAGGTGTACTTGGCTTATAACTTTTGTTCTTTCGGACTGATTTGGACAAATTTTTTTATATGTTATTTCTCTTGCAACATCCCAGTATCACACGAAATTTCAGATGTTTAGTTCATCCTATCGCTGGATTGTGAAAAAGTCGTATTTTTGACAGGCATATGCGACGAAGGAGAAACTTTCTAAGCATGAGAGGGTAGAAAAAAATAAGAAATAGTCCATTTTGTAGAACGTGAAGTGTTCTAGCGAATTATATATTTTTCGTATTTCTAATAATGTCCATTTGTCCAAGAGAGTTTATGACAGATACTTATTCATTTTTGTGTAGAATGATATTATTTTTCAATTTCCTCTGTCTATCTACGAATAGATCAGAAGAGAAAGTATTCAAAATAAAGATCGTCGCGCGGCGAACAAATTAATAAAAAAAAAAACTTCTTCCGATAAAAAATCGATCTTTTTCTGAAGGTTTCTATTTTCACTCACTTTGTAGAACGACATTTTCAAAACTTTATCACGAATAACTTTTGAACAATTCATCTGTTTTCACTGAATTTTTTACTGTAGATATATTTCTTAGAGTTGTATGAGTAGTAAAAAAATCAGTTGTCTATCTCTTATTGTTCTCCAGATATTTACGTCACATGATGAACAGTAGAAGAACTTTTTCATTAAAATAACATTTTGTGATACATTTACGTTGAAGAAAGTTGAGAACCTTTTGCTATGTAACATAAGCATGGACTGTTGTACAATCCACTGTTCAGCAATAGTTTAGGTCTATTTTCAGTTTGTCATATCAATCCTACCAAAAGATTGAAATTCACTCATATATATAGCATGATCTGATAATCATCAGTAGAATGTAGTTATTTATTATCATACTTACGAAAAGAAAATGGTGAAAACTCTGATGGTTTTGTTTAAAAATTTGAACCGATCCAATTTTAAAATTGAGAAATATTGCGACACCAATAACAATTAGTTTAAGTTTTTATTATCTTAACAAATCTCACAGATATTTGTGGGGTGTGGATATGAATACTTCTCCACACCCACATCCAGCCTGATGAAGATCAGTAACTGCGCAGAATTTTTTTTTGTCATAATAATAATCTCGTTTATCATAACAAAATAATAAAGACTTTTCAACGTGAAATATGATGTAGCTATTATTGTTAGTCACAGATTGATGAACAGCTATCGGGATTTATTTTATTGGGACTTACGAATAAGCGCTTGTGTATACCGAGATAGATCCCATATGATTCTTGACTGAATATATGATGTGGGTGATTGTATATGCGTGTCTGTGCGTAAAAGTGTAATGGTGTTCTTATTAGTGTGGGTGTAAGTAGGCTGAAGTTTCATCATAATTAAGAAATCATCAATCAATGAATAAATGCCGTAGAGGAAATAAATTCTGAAAAAATATGTTCCGGTAGTCTCTCGTGTTAATTGCAACCAACTATGACTATTTCACCTCAAAAAACAGTATTAGGATAAAGTTTGTTATTGCTGATTTTTATAAAAGATTCTGGTTTTTAAAAATAAATTTGCTGTCTGCATCCCTGATTTAGAAATATATACCTCTGTGATCTACGATATGCAATGAGTTTTTTTCTTTTAGATAGAGAATTAATAATGTTTTTCAAAAATATATGAAATTTACTTTATCATTGTTATAGCTTCGAAGGCAACACCTTCCCCCCACTCTTTTTTCTCTATTCTCTTCCTTTTCTTTTCTTTTGAAAGAAAACGAACGAGCATGTGACTTCATATTGTTTTGCATGTTATTGCATAAGTCGTCATTTGCCATACCGAAGCTTTCATTTACAGCAAAAACATAAGTATTTCATCAAATTTCTGTGTGAAATAAATTGCAACTAATCATCATTAGGAGCTATCTCAAAGTAATCATTATTATCGAACTTTGACTAACATCAGAACAGGCCACTTTTCCTTAATACTCAAAAATAATCTATTCGATATATATAAGACTATACGTTTCGTTAAATTTTGTGCATTTATTAAGTCATACACATTTAGATAGTCTCTATCAAAGATTCATCTAATGTTTCCCCACGTTTTTATTGAACTAAACTTGAGTTGTAATAGAAATCACGTTCTTTGTGATAGATGAAAAATAAATATTGAATAAATCTCTGAATAAAATTTTTAATAAATATTTTAATGAATTCGTTTCAGATACAAATTATTTCATTTACTAAATAATTCGACGATTCTTTACGTACAAGGAATGGCAACAGGCAGTGAATCTCGTTTATGTTCTCAATGCCATAAACCACCGGCTAAATATGTTTGCACTGGATGTCAAGAATATTTTTGTCCGAAGGATTTTAGAGAACACGAACAACAATTAATTGTAAAATTTGATAGTGAAATTGTGAGATCTCATGACGAACTTCTTTATGAAATTCAAAAATTGGAAAAATCAAATAATGTATCATTGGATCTTTTCGGCGAAATTGAACAATGGAAGAAGACTACAATCCAAAAAGTCGAACAAGCAGCAGATAGAGCTCGTCATGAACTTACTGAACTCATCGATAAGCAAAGAACTGAAATAAAAAAACAATTTGAAACAATAACAAAAGAAATTCAAACTTGTCGAAATGAAGAAAATTTTGTTGAAACTGATATTGATCGACTTCAAATGAAAATCAATGAAATTCGGGAATCAGTTCAACAACTTCTCGAAACGGAAACAACTAAAAGCATTATTGTAGATCATGGTCAAATCGATTGGAATCAAATTCTTTGCGTCAGAGGTAAGAAATAACAGAAATGTGTCTAAGTTTAACCGGAAAGAAGAAATTGATCGAGTGTTTCATTCATTAAGTGAAACCGATTATTTTCTAGATATGTACTGTTTGATCATCATTGAGGTTGCTTCTATTGATAATACTGACGAGTATCGATTTCTGTGTTATACTGAGTTCGCTTGCTATTTCCTGTATATTATCGAAACTTTACTTTCAAACAGATTAAGAACATTACTATTTTCTAAAAGTTGTTTTTACTGAGAAATAAATGAGTTTCTTTCTATATTCGACAATCGCCTGTAGATGAAATATAATTGTTGAAGAACGATTGAGTAGAAATTAGACATGTAAACATATCGTTAGAGGTCTGTGGATCTATGATTAACAGTAGGTTGGGTATGGATTATGATTGGTGATGTTGCTGACTACAAAATTCGTATCTCGACTTCGAAATCGATATCCGGTCATACATGACATGAATTATGAATATTTTCTTTTGCAATAGTCTCTTGAAAAAAAGACTCGTTGCCACTAATCATATATAAAAGAAACGGTTCCAGATCTTGTTGAACTGCAGATCTCTCCATGTCGTTCTCGAAAGTTTCTTCTTCTAATAGAATAATTTTCAATGAATTTATCGATCGTTTCTTCATTGCATAGGGTTTTTCTTCGTCGTACCAATTTAATTCTCACATAATATTTCGAATTAAATTTAAAAACTAAATGAAGCTATTTTTCTTTAAGAGCATGAAAAATATCAAACTAAACCTAAGCAAAATTGAAATACGACTAACATCTTTTGTAGCTATTTTCCAGAAATATTATTTTCGAAAACAAACGATCAATATCTCGAATAGATGGTCTTGAATGAAGTCTCCTAATCAAAACTTATGTCTTTTGGTAATATGATTTTTCTTCATCATACATTATTTCATTGTCAACGGAAACAAAAAAAATTCTTTTTTATGTTGTAGCATCAAGGTTACAGATTCCATCTTTGAATCTGAACACAAAATGGAGACAAAATGGTGTTACCGTCGCTGGAGGAAATGGAAAGGCCAATGGAATGAATCAACTATACTATCCATGGGGTTTATGTGTTGATCATGATCAAACTATTTACATTGCTGACTGCGGAAATCATCGTGTTGTTGAATGGAAAAATGGTGCTGCAAGTGGTCGAGTTGTAGCCGGTGGGAATGGATCAGGAAATCGTTCTGATCAATTAAGCAGTCCAAGAGATGTAATTATTGATAAGAAAACAAATAGTCTTATCATTTCTGATTATGACAATAAAAGAGTAGTTCGATGGTCGCGTCAAAATGCTATCCATGGAGAAACAATCATTTCAAATATTGGATGTTGTGGATTAACAATGGACAATGATGGATTACTGTATGTTGTTGATTTTGATAAACACGAAGTTAGACGATATCGAATAGGGGGACATGAAGGAACTGTCGTTGCAGGTGGAAATGGAGAAGGAAATCACTGTGATCAGTTGAATAATCCGACATACGTATTTGTCGATCAAGATCATTCTGTTTATGTGTCCGATGAAAATAATCATCGTGTGATGAAGTGGATGAAAGATGCAAAACAAGGTATTGTTGTGGCTGGTGGTAAAAATAAAGGAAATGGACCTACAAAATTATCAAATCCTTATGGAATTTTTGTAGATCAGTCAGGTAGCGTATATGTTGCTGATTATGCGAATGATCGAATAACTCGTTGGTGTCAAGGCTCTCTAGTAGGAACAGTTATTGTTGGTGAAAATGGTAAAGGAAATCAATCGAATCAGATCTATGCCCCTACGGGTTTATCATTTGATCGAGATTGCAATCTTTATGTGTGTGAAAATCGAAACCACCGAGTACAAAAGTTCAACATTAATCGAAGTTAATGCTCTTATTGTAATCTTGAATAAGAAGTGGAAAAATAAGGTCTTTAAAGAATACAAACGTTCTAATATGAAAATAAGAAGAAAAAACTTATATGAACCTCTAATCGTTACTAGCTATGAAAGTTTTCTTATTGACTACGATTTTTTATAATTTATATAATCTGACGATTCAGAAATCAGAGGAGGGTGTGGGTGTCGGTATGAGTGAAGAGAAGGCTGATATCCACACACCCTTAATAGAATTATATATTTAAAGATTCATTCTAAAGTAGTTTATTTTTAAATTATCAATCCAATGCAATTTTTAATCTTGATCTCATATTCTTTTTATAGAATACTCTACTGTAAGTCTATTTAATAATACCATCAACCTTAACAATATACAATGGAGTTAAATTTTTTAAATAAAAAATAAAAAACAAAACATTTTTATTTTGTTTTATTTTTCTTCTTCTTTTTAAACTTGAAAATTTAATCAAAGCTTTATTACAGTAAAGCGAAATGTTCGTTTATCACATTATTCATGCCTTGGTTTTTGGTCCTAAAAAGTACATATCAAAATGTTATCGGTGCTATTCGTTTTTACTTACGACGAACATGAATCGTTTTTACATCAGTGCAAGATCGTTTAAACTTAAATATAATGAACCGTGTGATCGAAACGCAATTACACCAGCAAACTTGTTTTCTACTACATAATTCATAGCAAAATTTCCTTGTATATCGTTTGGTATAGTAACAACCATCATATGAGGTAATTTTAACACGTCTTCTCGACCCAATTAATATGTATCACCACCTGGTATTAATACAAAAATTTTTATTGTGTGATGCGATGTTAACGTGGTCCCTGCTGGGGGTATTACATTCAGAGGTGGAACCGGTCTGGATTTTTGACGACCGGTACCGGTCCAAACCGGTCAGACCGGACCGGCAGGTCTACCGGTAGATCGGCTTGTGGGTGTGGGTGTGGGTAGGTGTGGGGTGTGAGTGTGGGTGTGGTGGGGTGTTGGTATGGATGTGGGTGGGTGGGTGTGGGTAAGTGTGGGTGTGGGTGTGGGTATTTGTTCAAGAACATCCTGCACTCACACTCTGACACCCATATCCACACACACCCCCACGCCCCCACACCCCACTCACATCCTACACTCCACACCCTACCCACACCCACACTCACACCCACACACCCCACACCCACATACCCACACCCAACCACACACCCCACACCCTTTTCAATTCTTTAACAGATCATATTAAGACACTAAATAAAATGCATCAAACGATGTAAAAAATAGAGGATCTATAATGCGCTGAACAGTCTTGTAGCCAGAAATTTTGTAAGGAGGAAGCACTATAGTAGGAACATCGTTTTTGGTAGAAGAAGCACTCTTTACTCGTATTCTCTCAAGATCTCTTTCGGCCAAAAGGGCGCACCTGTCCTCTCGCATTCCGCTGACTATGGACCTGCTGCTAAACAAAACTTATCTTTCTTGTGCAGTGTTTTTATATTCAAATAAATCAAAATGTGGTACGAAGATTTTCGTCACTACGATGCAATCTTTGCCTTTTGCTTAATTGATCTCTTTTTCATGTAATATACCTTCTTAAAAAATATGTAACAAAAAACACAGCCTTAATAATCCGACTGAAAGAAGTTTGCTGAAAGTAAATTTTTTGATTGTAAACATCTCGTTATTCAGAACAGCAAGCACATGTTTCAGTTCTGTGAATAAAAAAAATCTCTATACCATGAACAATGTGTATTTCACTGCCCATGCAAATAAAGAAATAAAAGAAAGTTTTATTAATCATATATCAAACATCAAGAAATATTCTAAATAGTATTTTGAAAAGTCGACAACAAGAAAAAATATAAACTTATACAATGGAAATTAATTTTAAACGAATAACTATCATTTTGAAAAGAAAAGATACTATAAGTTCTTCAATAATGAACATCTCTACCAAGTAAGGACTAGTTCTAACAATATTCATGTTAAAGAAGTTTTATTATACTTTTTGCCTTCTTGAAATGTATTCAGTAATAAAAACCTGACATGTGAAAACACGATCTTTTAATCTGTCTTAGTTGTTATTTCTACTAAAACTTGAAGCAAGATCAAAGAAACGATATAAAAATAATACTAAGATACGTATAATGTCGTAGGTTGTGCTACTGCTGAATGACGTCAATATTATATTTGTAGAAGTCGTTTTTTTCTATGTATTGTTATGAAAATAAAAATTGAAAGATATAGTTCTTTTTTAAGTTTCATAGAAAAGGAGGAACAATTCGAAAAGACAGATGTTTTGCTTCGATTTGTATATCTATAGGATCAAATCGTCAACGACAAATAATAATGATTTACTCTTACGTGATGGGTTTATTCTCTTGAAATTTGAATCCCTAACAAAAAAAGATAAGAGTTCAGCAGACTATCTATACAGAGCCGTATTCCATTTATTCAACGATATAGAATAAATGTCAAACAGTTTTATTAAAATATAAATATATGGATACCACTTCATTATTAGGCATTAAGCAAAATAAAAAAAGAAACAATAATTAAGGGAAGCATGTTTACTTTTTAAATACCTGTGTATTTTGGATATTTTATTTTTTTGTACTCGTTGATTCAAAGTTGGACATTTATTGGTGCGTCAGTTTCATTAGTAATACTGCGGTCTAAAGTGAGAGAAAGCAGATAAGTAATAAAAACACGAAGATACTTAGATGATTCACTAAATAATGAGATACAAAAGAAATGTACTATTGGACAGGTAATAATAGAACGAATACACACTCATATTTATATATATAGAGATAAGCAGAACGGAAAAAATTCATATACGACATAAGACAACATGACGAAAAACTCCCAACATGTCTTTTTCTACACGAAAGATAGTTGGTTCCAATAATTATAAACGTTTTAAAACTTTTCATTTCAATAAAATCTTGTTAAATGAATTTCATAGTAGTTTAATGTATTCAATCAAACATTGTATGAACAATTTTTTTATGTTAGCGTCAGATATAATTTCGTTGTTAAGGTCATGCTTCAGCATTGCTCATGAACCCAATTATAAGATATAGAACAAGGCTATGGATATGTGTTTATGGATGTTTAGAGAGAAAAATCTAACATCCATATCCTACTCACACTACCTGATTATTAGCAACTTCATTCGATTGTGTTCGAAAAATCTAATTTGACACCCTATGACCTACACTATGGCTGTCGCATGACTAATGTTGATTATTTTAAAACTTTGCGAATGGATTCACAATTTTTTTCTGCTAACATGCCAATGATAAAAATGAATTTGAATAGTACTTGAAAAATACGGCCCACTAAATTTACTCTTTAGAAAAACAACTAACATTTCATGTTGAAATATTTCTCATAAACAATAGTTTATAGAAAAAAATTTAGACAACTGATTGGCATTGAATAATTTATATGACTTACGATGATTTTTTATGATTTTAAGAATCACTACGACATATGCTTTGTCGGATGAGTAAAGCATTGTCAAGAAGGTTAGCACTGTGTGTTTGAAGGTAAGCAGCTGAACTAGTTGCACTAACACCAAAGCGTAGGAAGTTACAACGAAAGCGAATTGGAGCTTGATCCTATTGAATGATGACCCTGCATGGAGGTGGGTATTGTACTGGAGGAGGAGCACGTTGAAAAATAGTATGACCTTTTAGTTGAAGTTGATACAGAATCCAATGTTCCATGAGAATGCTACCTAACGTAATTGAATAATACAATAAAAACATTAGAAAGAAAAAGAAAAGATTACTAACGTGGTCATAGTGGAGGAAGAAGTGGACAAACTTCTGTACTGAGTCTGTGTGAAAAAAAGGATTAAATATTATAATATAGATTATGATGATTAATAGAAATGACTTACTTTTGAAAGTGGAACAGGTGGTTGAAAAAATTGAACTCGAACATTTTGTGTAAGGTATCTCCAATATATCCAGCACCGCCAACGACTGTTTAGTAACTACTAGCAAGACCAGTGTCAACACCATCATCAACTACAAATGAGAAATCGTACACATCACCAAGATCAGTATCAGTTGCTCCCAATTCATAGTTTGTAGTACCAACATCAAGTTTTCGACCTTTAAAATGCAACGATTATCATCAATTAACATATACATTATACTTGCAAATACATCGAATCACTAAGAAAATTACGGTATTCACCGCGATCGATACATCCATCTTGATTAAGATCGACTTGATTGAAGACATAATCATTTGTGTAGCGTTAATGTGGACAGAGCACTTACCGATAAAAGTTAGAAGTGAAAAAAAGCTGCCAGTTGATCATTATCTATATGGGATCAATCAAACCTGGATGGATGGATATAGAGCAGAAGACAGAGACAAAGAAAAAGAAAAACGCAAATAACGGTATATTTTTTACTTGAGCCCACTATAGAATTTTGTTTGTGAAACTTTTTATGTTTGTACATAAAGTAATAATTAATTCGCCCGAAAAAATATTGACAAGCAAAAAACGAGAGATACTATGGTGACTGTCGGGGCAAGGGAGAGAGTAGAGTGCAAAATTATATAGTGGTAAATAATATTGGATGTGTAATAAGAGGACACTTTAATATGAATTCTAATTCTCTCAAAAAAACTTTTAAAAATACTATATATGAAAAGCAAAGCAACAATGTTTTTCGAAAACAATAATTAGCTAGGATAAAGAAAGCAATGGTTCACTCTCTTACTTGAACATGTAGCTTGTGATGAATGGTTAAAAAACCTATATTATTCAATTAGAAAATATTTAATAGTATACTTTTGATACAGAGTACATGCTCCTATGTAATCCAAATGTTCATTAGCAACTGATTAAAAGAAGTGAATATAATTCAAAGCTGCTTTTTCTTCTGGAAGGATTGTGATGATATAGTGTCTTAATTTCAATTTTTGTTTCAATGCATTCAAATAATTAATTATAAACAATATTTCTCTTGATAATAAATATTTCCATTCGTACGTAAATCAACAACTAAAAGTAGAGTTCAATTCGAGGTAAAGAAAAAATGGATTAATCAAGATACATGTGAAACTTCTTTAAATAAAAAAGATACTCAAGCAAACCAATTTAATAGAGTAAGCTAGTAATAAATAAATCTAGTGAAGATATTCAAAGATTCATCAAAACTATTTTTTTCTCAAATGATAGAGCAATATCAACTAAAAAAAAATATATATTGGTCAAAAACTCCGTCACTTTCGAATGTTGATTCATATAAAAACTATTCTGCTAATCTGTTAATAGTAAAGTTTCAAAGTTGTCCATGCCATATTCAATACAATAGTTTATCCTGTCAATTCATTTCTAAAGAGTGTCTTGATGTTGGTGAAAAAGTGTTGAATTAAGTTCCTTGATTGTTATTTCACCAAACTAGAATGAAAGGATGAGAATGACAAAAGAATCGCCAACGAATGTCATGTTCTTAAGTTTTGATTGTTTTTGTATACTCAGCAGTGTCACAGATCCGAAAAATCGAGGATCTTAGAGATCTCTAAGGAGATTTCAAATATACCAGCATTTTCACCCTACTCATATATTACACATATCTGATATAAGCAATTATCTCTGTAAGAGATACCGAATCTCTAATCAATTCTCTGTAGGAGATGCAGCATCCCTAGGATTTACATCTCTAACGAAAAAATTTCTTTTTTATTTTAGCCTCTGAATGATGTTAGAGATGCATCTTCTTATAGAGATGTCGTATTTCTGCAAGAAATACCGTATCTCTTATTGAGGGTGAGGGCGTATGCACACGCGCACGCATATTCGCATTGTTGATGAAGGTGAATAAACACACACACAAGAATCTTCTTATTGGAGATGCATCTCTAGCATCATCCCGAGGCTAAAATTAAAAAAAAGTTTTCATTAGAGATGCAAATCTTGGAAATGAGGCATCTCTTACAGAGATATGATGAGAGATTCGGTATCTCTTGTAGAGATGTGGTATCCCCTTAAGGAGTTCGAGATGGTAAAAAGAATATCATTACTGTATGATAGTTCAATATTGTGTTGTAATATCATTAGTATATTAGAGATCTGTTTAGAGATCTCTAAGATCTTCGATTTTTCGGATCTGTGACACTACTCGGTATACTGACTATAATATATCTAGAAAAAAAGAACGGTGTAAGGCTTTTCAGAGATCCAAATTGCTTTGTGAGATTTTTGTTTTTATTTTTAATGTACTTCTGTAAACTTCAATATTTATAGATGCATTCATAAATATCCATAAGAAGAAACTAGCTCACATGCACATTTCTGACATTCATCGTTCTTTATATGGCAATCATGATAGAAGTTACGAAAATCTTTTCAAGTTAGTTTAATAGAAAATATACGATAGAATTAAAGCTAGTTGTTTCAAAGTTTTACTGATTCATAAAAATTCAACTCCATGCATCTCTGTTTATCTCAAGGTCATTCTAATTGATTTACACGTTGTACTCTCAGTCTTCGATGCCATGTAAACTTGTTTCAGTAATTAATTAATGAAGGAATAAAAGGTTTTTTTTTCCAATTGTTATAAAATCTAGATGAAATTTCTTTTTTTTTTGCTGGCTGAAATCTAAACAAAATGAACCATTCGTCTTCCATAAAAATTCTACATTACTAACACTAACTTGATTGCAGTTTGTTTTTATTGAACCATCAAGAATGAATTCACATAAATCATCTTCTTATGTTACTATTTATATGCACACATCACTTATTTTCACTCAACTAGAGTAAACATACATGAATTGAAAGGCAAATCAATGAAAATAATTTATCACTATTTTAAATAGAAAAAAAAAACTTTTGAAACTAAGTTTTTAGCATTGTTTCTAATATGGTTGGAAAACAATTATCAAATTGAACATAAAAAGAAATATCGATAAATAAATTAAGGTTTAGAGATATAAGAAAAAATATTTATTAGAATTTAATTATCATCCGCATAATGTTATTGTGACGCTATTGATACATCTACATATTATATTATTAAAGTAGAAGTAGAAAAATTTTAAATAACATCATAATCATATCTGTATATAGATTTATATGAAGAGCATTTTTTTCGTTAAAGGTAGACAAAAAAAATGATATCAGATACTAGCATACTTCATAACATGTGTTTGTCATAATTTCTATTAATTATTCTCATGTCCACCTTTCATATGAAAAACAATAGTATTGTAACATCTATCTGTTGTGAATACTTGCTTATGGACGTCCCTTCCTCCATGAAGAATTCTTTGAGAAAAAAACAACCTTCAAAACATCATCGTGCTTAAAAGTTTTTGTCGATATTTATAGTATTCTGGAACTTTCACTCGCTGAATTCTTCGCCACAATTCCGTTCATTTTCTAGATTTTCTGTGCGAAACTTTATAGACATGCATTTTTGAACTGTAGAAAGCTTTGCTTACTGATTGTGCATTGCATAGAATAGTTGTAAAAATGTGCAGAAAGTCGGTTAAATCATTGAGTTTTCGCTATAGATTTTTATGAAAAGTTTTACAAACGTTTGAAAGTTTTGGAATAAATCAGTCAAATGTTTGCTAATCACGCTAATGATTATTCAATTTGGTGCATTTGTCTATATTTAGCTTCATAATAGTAATTGTTTTCGTTTTTAATAAAATTGTTAGTGATTACATCGTGACTTTTGTTATTCAGTCAATATAAAATCTATAACTTAAGAGAAAATATTTTGAAGATTTTTTTTTTCTCTCTAACTATTCTAAAATGTTCTCATTTGAAGAAAATACATAAAAAACACTCTAGTTCACTAATACATGGTTCAGATAATTGAGCATAGTATCATTTTTTCACATATTTCTTCTTCGAATATTGAAGATCACCCACACCCACTCTGAATATATTGGCTTCTGTAAAAGCTTAAGATTGATGAAACATTTCGTATCATTTTTCATTTAAATGACAAAAAGTATGAAATGTGGCTTGTTCTCACAATTTTCTTCAAAACGAAAAGTATAAATCGAAAATATCGAAAATGATCATAAAGATTGTATTTATTCGTTTCTATATATGTGTTTACTAGCGATATCTGTTATAATTATGTTCGTTTCTTTCGTATCATATAGAATTCTTTGTAATTTTATACTAATATATTCGTCTGTTTTTCTTATTACCAGTTCATTTTAGTGAAGAGAAAATATTATCTTTATCAAGCGGCATATAGTCAGTCCGTAAGTTATAATACATCACGATTGAAAATTTTTGCGTTCATTACTTAGATTCTGAAGATATCGTTTGTAGAAATACACTTCGATTTATATATATAAAATATTAGTTTCAATTTAAGATTAGTCTAAGTATAGGATAATGTAAGAGATGACGTCATAGAATGAATGCGCAAAGAAAAGAGAAACAACGAACACATATCTAGAACGCATTTATCGATGTGATTGCATTCAATGATTTTTTTTATCTTTTATCATGCCACATGACATCACTAGCATAATTTCTTTTTAGAATTAAAGTTGACGATTAACTTAAAACAAAAAGAAAATATGTCATTAACAGTATTGGAATATAAAACTCAGGGTAATCGATATTATTCAAATAATCAATCATTATTAGCTATTCAATTGTACAGTGAAGCAATTAAACTTATTGAAAATAAACTTGAAGAAGAAAATGTTGTTCCATTATATTTATTATATTTAAATCGTTCAGCTGCTTATATACAAGATAAAGATTTTTATTGTGGTTATGAAGATGCTAAACAATCATTGAAATTAAAACGAAATGAAAATTTCAAAGGATTTTATCGTGCAGCTATTTGTGCCTATCATCTTGGTTTTATTGAACAAGCTGAAGAATTTATTAAAGAAGCAATTAATAATCATCAACAAAATGCTCTTGATTATCAGGATTTGAAATTATTAATAGAGAAAAAGGTTCAATGTATGAAACGATGGAGAAAACCGGTTGCAACGGCAAAAAAAGGTTTAAAATTACTCGAACAAATTTTCGAAGAGTAAGAGAAATTTAATTAAATATAGATTAAAAATTTTCTTTCTTTTCTTTTTCAAAGTGGAATTTTATGGTTTGAAGTTCCAGCTATACTTTATCAAATTCGATATACATTACGTGCTTATTTTGAAAAAACAAATGATAAAAAATTGATGAATGTTGATCATGGTGATCTTGGTTTAAGACTACATGAATTAGCTGTGCAATTGAATTATATGTATCCTGTTGAAGTAAAGATTCATTTTATTTCATATTAGTATTCAACATGGGTCAATCTTTTGTGATTCGATATGCCCATAAATCAGCTTGACTTGATCAGAAGTCAAAGATAGTTTGTTACTAATCAAAATCAGTTTTTCTCCGATATTAGCAATCGTTCCAGTGAATCTATAAAGACTTAATTTGATTCAACTCGAGTTGCCGAGAATGAACTAAAAAAAAATGTATAAGTCACTATTGAGATTTCTCAAAAATAGAATTGATAAATATTTGCGACTTTAAATGATCGATCGCTTCTCGTTGTGCGCACGAATTATAGACTATCTCGTGAGATACGCTAGGTCTGGAGGGAATTTACGATTTGATTCTAGTAAAAGTAAATTGCTATTCTTTCACTTTGGACTATAGAAAACATCTTGTCTAGTGTCACCTGAGAAAAGCATTATTCACGATATCTGAAGAGTCGAGTACCACATATTCGACTTAAAAAATATGTATCACAAAGTATAAGGTATTATGCCATAAAATCAACACAATGCAAGTTACAGGTTAAAAAATGTCTAATGCTCTAAAAACTAAAGAATTTTAATATTTATTTTTGATTTTCTCCTTTTTTTGTTTTTCTAAATATACAATATTAAATTAATAAATGTTTGTTTTTTAGAAATTACTTATGGCTGATCCAATATTTGAAGATCTTATTTTAAATGAAATGCCTGATGTTGGATCATTACGTCTGAAAGCCTATGAACAACGTCTTTTGCCTCGTGATCAACGAGACTATGATCTTGAAGAGAAAGCTGGAAAGGATTTAACAGCTTATGTTAGTATTCTATGTTTATCTTTCAAATTGAATGAAAATCGAATGTTTATTATTGTAGGAATTTTCATTTTTCATCAATAATGTTTTAGCTTCAATAGTTGTTAATGCATCCGATGAAAAATTATCTTTACGTGCATTACGACAACTTCATCGTTTAACAACAATTGATTTATATCGACTAGCATTAGGTGATGCTTTATCTGATGCAATTAATACTTATATTTATAAAAATTATCAAAATATTAATCTTGTGAAAAAATTTCTTTCGAATTCTGGTATTGAAATCTTATTTTATGATTATGTTGAAGCAGCATGTAAACTATCTGCAGCTCGAATGATTAAACAAATAACAATTGAACATTGGAAAAAACAATCATTAACAACAATTCAATTAGCTATTAAACAAATTAGTAAAAAAATTCGATATGAAGGTAAAAGTGTTCTTATTATTGAAAAACATTTTGAGTTAAACGCTTTAGTCTTTTTTTTTCATATAGGTGTCGAATTAGTTGAACCTAAACCACCATCAAAATTTGCACTTGAACTTAAAAAATTAATGAGTTCTCATTCAACTGATAATGAAGCTGATGATAAGAAAAAAGATTTTAATTTAATTGTTAATGTTTTAACGAAAATCTATTTTATATTTGGTAAACAACCATTTATTGATAGATCTCGATATGATCCGTTGTTTTTATATGTAAATGATATGTGGTTCGAACAAATAAATAATGAACAAGATCAACGTAATGTTACATTTTTAATCAATGGCTGGCGTTCGATTCTTACACAGTGGTTGAAACTTAGTAATGCAAATCGTCGACAATATTTCGAAAAGATAGATTCTGATTTATTATACAATGATGATGATTAAACTATTCGCTTCTTTCTTTTTTTTTTTATGTATTTATTTATTTATTTATTTATTACTATCGATGAAATCTATTTTGTTCGCTCGTTTGTTTTGTACTCTTAATTAATCTAATATATATATTAATAGAAATTATGTTTTCATCTATGATTATTTCTTTAGCAATAATTAAAAGAAAGATTTCAATGTCTTTTAAACCAAAAGAACGATAGTCAAGACTATAGAAAATCTGTTTGAAGTTAAATTGATCTTCAAAAGTCTTTTAGAATAAACAGAATTTAATCAAGCTGAGCACGATTACCTATGGAGAACGGAGTATGTTTGTATATTTATCATGGAGAAACAAACATATTAGGAATAATTTAGAATAACAGAATAATGTTTACATGTAGTGGAAAGATGCTTCACTCTTTTACTTATATACATGTAGACCTGGATAGTCTGTCAGAAAACTACGGTTGTTTTTTGCAATAATAGTACTCTTTTAATGGCAATGAACTGTCACAAATGAGAGATCTATATCTTACATGTAACCAAAATAGTCAAGTGTCTTTGCAGAATCTGTAGTAAATACGAAGAGATTTTCTGAACATACTTTATTATTTTGATTTCATATAAGATGTAAACCTTGCCTTTGTGACAGATCATTGGATGTGGGTGTTGTACTTTTCACTCAGACCCTACCCACACCCACATCCAAACCGCTGAAGGAAAGTACGAGCGTAATTTTGACAAAAAAAAAAATTTAGTAAAACACATGTCATTTTGCTCAGATTTTGATACGGATTCTGAATATTACATGTATTTTGTTTAAAAATGAATTGCGAATGACTTAAATTGCCGAAATGAGCAGGACTCATATAGAATATGATAACATTTGAGAATGTTTTATTATAAAATGGGACTTCAGATAAAAAGTTTTAGAATTGCGATGATATCAAAAGAAAACTCAACATAAAAGTGAATTTTTGAGAAAGTTTCACCGACATATAATCTTTTGTTGTTGAGATAATATTATACGAAGTTTTCCTACTTAAATATACACTATTATACTTTTGATGACCTTATTTAGATTTTTATTCGATCCCTTGTAAGGTTAAAAAAATGATGATTAAGCAGCATGAGAAGGTCTGTGATAATGTTTCTAAATATGAAATCAGAATTTTAAAACCATTCTTCATGATAGAGAAATGTGGGTTCAGGGATCTGAATTGGCCCTTGCCATGTGATCATGATGATATTCGCTTATGTATCTAGGTAAAAGTATATTTCTGAATGTGTCACTGAGATGAAGCTACAAAACTGTGATATAAATATCATTCATTTTCTAAAAAAAAGTCTCCTGAAAATTTTTCGTATATCTCGATTCTGTAATCCGCTTATATCTTTGAGAATATTCTTTCGAGTGGCGAAAATTCCCATTCAATAGCCATCAACATTATCAACTGATGCCATTTTATTTTGAAATGCTCAATAATACATGAATCTTGAGCATGCAAATTTTACCTATTGAAGAGGGTGTGGGTATGGGTATAAATGAAGCCCACACCCGACTCCAACACCCACCCACCCTGTAAAAGTTTCAGCTCTTTTCGTTGTTCCTATCCTAAGATACAGTTATCATAAAATTGCTCATTTACACCAGAAGATCCGATGTTCTTATTTCAGGCTAGAAGCAATCAAAAAATCTTAAACCTTCACAATAAACAATTCTCATTGAGGCCTATCTACATGCAACGTTTCAGGTAGAAACTCAAAACTCACTTTTCTTGATGTTCCTGAGAGGGACCACGGCTTTTTCTGAAACATATAGTAAAAACGCTAAGAAGCTAGCGGCACGAACTTTTTTCAGAGAATTCATAGAGCATTAGGATCTACATGATGCCCATACGCTCGACTCAAAAGTGATGTGACAATTTGGACCATTCTTTCGTAAATCAATTTAACAATGTCACGAATGAAATCGATTTATACAATTTTTAAATGAAATAAAATAAAACCAAAAATGTGAGCATGAATCGACCTTTTTATCAACTTTTATTAAACTCGTGCACAAATCAATGGACAATTCCACAACTTTATACTTTAATACTGTTCGAATTGTTTTTTTTTATCAAAATAATTTATGGCAACTTTTTCTTTTCGAACTAAAAATCCTTTTGGAATGTTGATTATTCTCAAAATCAGATGACATTAGAATCTTAAAATTGTTACACAACGATTAGTTTTTCTATTTATTCGAAACTATTTTTTATTGATAAACATGCATACTACCACCATAAATATAACTTCGAATCTACCAATTTTAATATATAGTTATTAAGTAATTTCTCGGATCGAATCAGTGATTGTAATTTCATAGCCCAATACGTTGTTGCTTTTAAAAAACCCAATGAGCAAAAATGAAGAGTATGACAATGGTATTTGTTCAATAATAATCGAACATCCGATTCTAAGTCATATATAGTCGTATTAATTACAAGATGTTGTAGATGTTGACATAAATTAATTAACAATTGATTTACTTCTGATTTCAATGGTCCTATAATGGTTATATCTCTTATAGTATTCATATTGGATAACAATTGTAACTTTTCATTTTGTTTAATTTTATGATAATTGCATTTAAACATTGGCATTGATAAAAATATCAATGTATGAATATTTGGCATAAAACATAATAGTTCGATTATTTCTATAAAAGAAAAATAATTACATCCGATGGTTAGTTTATTGAGTTGTTTTAAAGGAATGATATTTCTAAGAATAGTTGAAAACGAATCATAAGATTGAGTGAAATCATTGTTGATAGTCAATTCAAAGACATTTGGAAAAAAATAATTACAATTTATCATTGCTCTTTTATTTTGAATATGAACATGACGAACGAACATCAGATTCTTATCACAAGCATTTAAACAAGTTTTTTCTTCGAATTGTTCATATAATGTGTAAGTATTTCTTCTGAAAAATACAAATAATATACATACTGTAATTAAAAATCACCAGAATAATTACCTATATGGATCCGTTGAATAGAAAATTGTAGGATCTGTATATTTTGACTGATAATGTTGTTGTTGTGCAAAAAACCAACTCCGTTCGATCCAAAATGAAGATGTAAACTTATTGATGTGAAAGTTTGGTACTGATTGATTAATAAGGAAATTATTCGTGGAAGAATGAATATGATTCAAATAATTTTCGCATCGAATGTCAAATATACGTAAATTTGGTATATATGATGATATCAACTCTTCCCATTTCCTATTATCCATGTATGATGAATCTATAAAATGTTTTATAGTAATGCGTAAAACATAAATTGTAAGACAAAAATCTATGATGAATTGTCTAAATTCATGAAAATTAATGTTCTTCAATGTGAGAGAAACATGTGTCAAATGATTTAACACAAAAGAACATATTTGTTTATGATAAGGTTGTTGTAGTGAATCAATATTCAGACGACGAAGTTGGGGTACATACGATAATAAATTAATCAGTTGATTGATGGTTATAATATTTTTGATAACGAGATGTTCGATTGAACTGTATTGATTAGTAGCGATTGGTAATAATTCTTTTGTCAAGCCATCATTCAATGACAACTGACAATATTTTAATACAGGTAGATTAAATATTTGAAGATACAAAGTGTTGATATTTTTAATACGATCGACCAAAAAGATAGTTAATGAAGTCAGAAATGGTAGAGAAACTAATTGACGAAGAAGTTTTTCTATGTATGTCGATTCAATTTGATCAAGAAAAAGTCTTTTAAGTTGAAAAAATTTTGATATTATGTGAGTCGGAGAAACGTTTAAATCATAAAACATAGGATTTGATACGCGAAAGGAAATAATTCGATGCCTATTGGATAGAATAAAGTCGTTATTGAAATGTTCAAAATTTGATTTTGATATGAATGAAAGATTTATTTTCATTGGGAAACTTGAATTAACAATTAGATTTCGAAATCGTATATTCTGATTGTAAAAAGCTTTATATAAATCATACATATCCAAATATTCGAATATTTCGTATAGAAGTTCATTAAACAGGTCTTCAAAATTTGTAAAAATCGCTCTTAATAATTTGACAAATAAGAGGAAGTTATGAAAAAGAAAAATTTCTTACTTGTGGACGTTCCCGTTTGCTTCAACTGTTGTTACTAGAGAAAAAAAAATTCCATTTAAAACAAAAAAAGCAACAACAATAAGTTACAGATAGTTTTACTTTGTATTTTTTTTCTCTTGCATTGATCATCAAGCTTGAAAATATTACTTAATGGCCGTTTGATTTGTTCCATAAAGAAATTAAATCTGAAATTCATACAATACTTTACTAAGGAGCAAATGAAACTCTGCAATCATTGTTATACGTTAATTATGAAACCAAGTGTAACGGCAGACTGGACGAATAGCTAGCCGCTACTCGGCATTTATATTTATTAGCTACTTCACATTCAACACAAGCTAATATATATGATAGAGAAACAAAGCGAGAGAGACGACACGGAAAGAACAATAGAGAGAGGAAGAGGAAAGAAGAAACAAGAAGCGCAGCGAGTCGTAACGTATATATCGGCACACCAAGCACATGCACGTGTCCCATGCGATAGCGCATCATTTGGACAAAGCGAACACTCAAAGGTCAGAATTCGACGCAAAATAGAAAAGAAAAAAAAGCAATAAAAACTGTATGAATCATTTGAAAAGAACATTCTCTCTCTTTTTTTTCTTTGAAATTTCAATCAGAACTTCTCATGTGGTCAATAAGAAAACAAGACAATTCGTATGATAATACTTAATGTTTTATTTGGATCTCTTATTCAAGATAATCTTTAGTAAAATTCAAAACAGCAAGTACCGGATACTTCTTTATTTCGATTATTATTCGGACTTAATCTGAATAATAAGATTATTCGTGTTAGACTTTTCCAAAGAATAACAGAAAATCTTGTTTTCATAATATCATGTAGTTGTTGAGTAATGACAACAAACAACCGTGATAAAAAGAAAAAGCAAAAAATACTGAAATTTATATATTATATTGTCGACTATGAGTAATATCGACTGAAAGAAAAATTGGATTTTTTCTACTGGGTAAGAAAATAAACAGATATTTCAAATATTCCATGCGAGATTAAAAAGTTCTTCGTTTGTAAGATAGAGACATTGCCAAATATTTATTTCAATTTGTTTTTTGAAATCTTTAAAAATACTATATTCTGAATCAGCATGAATAATGTTTTGTGATTAGATGTAGAGCTATTAAGACTAAAAAAACTTTCTTATGATATAAATATATCCATCACTCTAAAAGTATGTATCAATGATCGTTATTGTAAACCTATCTAGTTTTTTGCTACAGGAGATAGAAGTAACTTCCTTTTCTCGTTAGAATCATTAGATTATGGCCTACAATGGCTACCATTTAGTTTTTTTTATATTTATTTTATTGCTTAAAAAATTCTTGGATGTGAGCGTCGGATTGTACTATATCTTTTTAGGCACACCCACACTCAAGAGACGTATTCCAACTATTTAATGGCTTTTGAGGTTGTGAGAGAATACTAAGAATTAATAGTAGTTTTTAAATGTTGCTTTCAAAAACACTAGAAAAATCGATTTTAGAATTTCGACTTGAAACTTTATGAAAAGACATATCTTTTAGTTTGCTTCTACTGTTAAATGAGGACACTGAATTTATTGTTATATATTTATATACGATTTAAAAGACACACATTTGTAATATATGTATTTTAAGTAAACCAAGTTTATCATGCCATGGTGGTTGTTGAAATTATATCAGAACTACTTTTATTCGCAATAAGTCATGTACATGTAACATGTGTGAAACAATAAAAATAATACCCAAAGAAAGTTAAACTTTGGATAGATTCGATTTCTCTTTGGCAATATTCTTCGAATAATGGTAGACTTGGTCAGATAAACTTTCTTTTCGTTTGAACAAATTCTTAAATTAGTCTTCGATTAAGCACCGTTTATCCATAAAAAAAATATTTCTCCTCACGTGATATATTCATGTTGACAAAGAATCTCTAGAATTGATTTCCCCTTTTCATCAGAATCGGAGATCATCGTCGTTTTTTATCCTGTAACTGTCGCTTTATATAGAAGTTGTGGCTGTGACCACCACTTTGAAAACCACTTTTCCTGATGTTTCCGAGTGAAACATTTAAAAAATAATGTAAAATTGCAGTATCTCGACAGCAATGAGATAAGAGTACAGATTCTTTTCTATATGTTTAAAATTTATTTAGAATTAAAGTATGTACCTAATCTCGACAGTTGGAAGACTTCTCTCTTGTTGTTTAGATTTTGATTATAGTATAATTATTTTCCAATACAATCTTGTTTTATTTAGAGTAGATGAGTTTTATTTAGAGTAGATGAGTTTTATTTTAAATTCAATACTTTATTCTTTTTAGATTCAGTAATTATAATGATGGTAAACGTAACACATCATTTTCTAATCATGATTGATAATTATGTTATTTGGTCTGATTTTACTAATTGTTCATTTATTTGTCATCTTTTATTGCAATTACAAGAAAATTTTTAGCTTTTCTTTCCCGTTTATGTGAGTTTTTGTTTTGAAGAAGAACGAATGATTGCAATGATAATTCAGTTGGGGAACTCATTTTGGAGAAAAGAATCTAGCTATATGAATACTTTAGATGAAGAATACCATGCATGCCATTATATGTCAAAAACATTTCGTTGTAGTCTAGTTCATATTTAGTGATGATTAGTTCCGCTTTTTCTAAAAAAGGAACAAATTATTAAATTTATAGTGATAATCAATGATTTTTTTTTTCTTGTTAAGAGAAGTTTGCAGGCTTGGGTAAAACATACGAAGTAGGGACGCTTGAAACATATCAAAATTGAATAGTTCGTTCATTCGATGTATTTCACAAGAATAGTTTGAAAATAATGTTCAATAGAATTCGAAAATTTGCATAAATGTTTTTCATTTCGTAATTTTCAAGTAAGTGATGATGATTATGATTGTGGTATAGATCATGGGCGGCGCAAGGTCAGTTTTGTAGGGGTAGCAATAAACTGTTAAATGAGCTCTGCTTTCTTCCCCTTGCTCAGTCCGATGCAAAAAATTTTTTTCATGAGAACTGAACTTCTCGATTATACTGTATGCAAAGCTCGAGCATTAACTCCTCTAGTAGTGCATTAAACCCGCTTTAATTAGTATATGTACTTTTTATTGAGTGCGTTTACTTCTTCAATTTTAGTCTTCAATCACTATTAGATGTTCACAAATGTTTATTATTAATAGGAAAGAATACGTTCTTATTCGAGGATGATATACAATTATTTTGTTCATTTTCAAAAAAAATTTTTTCTTTTATCTTTTTTCGATAGAAAAGCAGTTCCAATAGCATCAATATCAATTTCATAATCTCGTTCAAACGGGTGTCCCATAATAAATGACCGCTTTTTGTATTTCAGATGTTAATCTTTAAAAATTTTTATTAAAAACCGAGTATACCACAAGATGCAGCGTGAAAAGCTCTACAATTCACAAAGCAAGATTGATTTCGGTTGTTTAATTTTGATTTTGAAAAAGAAAAAATTCTATACGACCACTTTTCGAAGGTGTCAAAAAAACCATTCCTTCACTCTTATTTTATTTGCGTATCTCTTAATATGTTTTCTTTAAAAAAAGTATAATACACCAAAAGGTGCAGCGTTAAAAGATCTACAATCCGCAAAGTAAAGCATATTTTGGTTGTGTAATTTTTGTTTTCAAAAAAAAAGTAAAATTCCGTGAGAATAATATCCATTGTACCTAAAAGATCATTTTTCTATTCCAATGAGCAAATCATTTTCTTATATCATCCTTTTATCACCTAATTGGGTTTATCGCATATATCTCAAGATGCAGCGTAAAAAGTTCTACAGTGTACAAAATAAAGCTTTTTTAATTGTATACTTTGTGTTTTGAAAAGAAACAAGATTCTGTGAGACCGTTTTGCGCAGAATTCCATTTATTTTGAAAATACCAAGTATACAATTAAAATAAGCTTTTCTTTGTAGCTGAACAAATCTTTACGCTGCATCTAATTCTAATTTCTGTGCTTTTTTAAAATGTATTTAAAGATTAAAATATGAAATAGAAAAATTGGCCATTTATTATGAGACACTCGATATACGTTGCGGGAAACAGATACATCAGGATAGCAATAAACAATTTCTGAGACTAAAATTCAATCTTCCTACATAAAATACAGAATCACATCGAATATATATATGTTGAATAAAGTAGTTTTACTCTAGAATATACAGGAAGCGTGAAAAATTAGAGAAAGCAATAAGTTCTTATTGATTTCAATAATTTATTTTAGGGGTTGCAATAGCTAACTATTGCATTGCTGGCGCACCGCCTATGATGGCAGATATCAAATTCGAATTTCATTCACTATTTAGTGTTATATTGCCAGAACAATCAACATCATTTATTCTATCCGATGATTACTCAACAATAGTTATTTATAATTCGAAGAAAAACCCGATCAAGTATCTTTCAACGGAAAACAATAAAAACAATAAGATTAAAAAAATCGACTCTCTTTTAAAAGCTCTAGTTTTTCATGATAATAATGACCAAGTTTATTTA
Organism: Rotaria sp. Silwood1; assembly: GCA_905250075.1. Taxonomy (NCBI): domain Eukaryota; kingdom Metazoa; phylum Rotifera; class Eurotatoria; order Philodinida; family Philodinidae; genus Rotaria; species Rotaria sp. Silwood1. Next base: position 458,199 of record CAJNOP010000122.1, on the reverse strand, counting down.
CAGCGTATTGATAATGATGATAACTCAATTATCTCTTTAGAACATGCCGATTTTCTTATAACAAAAGGTAATTTTATCGCTCTACTTAATTATAATTTAAAAAAATTGATTATCTATGACCTTGAAAGACTATTGCGTGGTACTATTCGATTACATATCTTATGTGATACATTATGTTTCTCGGAAGACGAAAAAATATCTCTTTGGAATATCTAGAAAAAAGAATCATTCTTGTACATGTATGAAATCGAAAATGTTGAGAAAAACTATTCATAGAAAATATATCAGTGCTCATCCAAGCTACAACAAATTAACTTATATTAACTTGTAATAACCAACTAGTCTTAATGTTGTTCAACAGAGAAACTATTCTCTCATTAAAACGGTTAGATATGAATCATTTTATATCATATATTTTATCGCTTTTTATCCTTGTTTTAACGATACTGAAACTCCATCGAAAACTTTTCCATTGTTTGAAAACGCTGAATGAATCTCTTGCCATGAAGGCGAACATTGGACATTGACAAGTTCTAGTTCTATGAACAACATATAGTAGATAGAAATATTTATACAACGAACTGTGCCTTGCACTTAAACAATATATCAGAGGGTGTGGGTGTGGGTGTGGGGTGTGGGTGGGTGTGGGTGTGGGGTGTGGGTGGG
>CAJNOP010000122.1:335771-457433 GCA_905250075.1 Rotaria sp. Silwood1 | reverse complement strand
CCCACCCCACGCCCACACCCACACCCTATCCAAGTCACAATCGATTAAAACAAGTTGATCAACGGTAAACCTATCAGAGGTCCAACTAGGCCCACGTTTTGCAGGCCTACACCCTCCTCGGCCTGTCTATGCCTGTCATCTTATTTCCTCGGGCTGGCGTACCAGCCTGTCATTTTCTTCAGCCTGCCTGGCAAGGCCTGTCTAGCTTTTTTAAAGCCAATATAACTATAATAATATGATATAATTAAGTATTAATCTACATAGAAAGTCCAGCAAGTTAATAGAATCAGTTTAGATGACACAAGTAAAAATTTTCTGATGTGAATATTCAAGAAAATATTTAATAGAGTTCACTATAGAGAGGTGATTCTCTCTTATCTGTGCAACAGAGCATATAGGAAAAGGAGTAGAACAAAATAAAGTTGACCACAGGAAACTTTTTTCAAGTTGTTCGAAGTCAGAAAAAAACCATTTGTATGCCATTATCAGAAGGCTTTCGCTAAGAAATGATTGACTTTGAACCAAAATGGCTCAGTATGAATTCAGATTATTCACTATAATGAGATGTTCACTTAGTAGAGATGTTGATTGTATAACATTTTACTCTACATTTAATATGAAGTGAAAAATATAAGTGTCGAGGAAAATAAAGAAACAGATACACATCAATGTTGAGAAAAACAATCTGTTTTTTTCTTCAAAAATATTTTCGAAAAATCTGACAGACAAATGTCACTCATAGTATTATAAGCGAGAGGGTAGGTGTGGATGTGTGGGATGTGGGTGTGGGTGGGTGTGGCTGTGGGGTGTGGGTGTGACGTGGTGTGGGTGTGTGGGTGTAGGTGTGGCTGTGGGTGGGTGTGGCTGTGGGTGAGTGTGGCTGTGGCTGTGGATGGGTGTGGATGTGCGTGTGAAAGAGTAAGTTACCTCTTAGCCTACATCTACACCCACACCTCACACCCATACCTACACCACCCACACCTCATCAAGAAAACATCTGATTGGCTCAATTTCTGCCTTCTGAAATCCTATTGGTTGATTGCGGACGCAGAAAACATATGTTTGGGCTTTTCAGTAGAATTTTAATCGGAAAAAACCAATCTCTGCGACGAAGTCTGTTAGGCTCAGAGAGGTTTCCAGCTTGCGAAAGGTTGAAAGAACATTTTTTCTTCCTGTGCGAACGAACGAATGTAACAACTCATTTTTCGTAAGACTCTCCTTTCAGTAGAGGGTATTAAACAAAGAGAATACATTTTTAATTATGCTGGACAAGAAAAAATATATGATCAGTTTCTATTGATGAACGCGAGCCTCGATTATAGCAGCGTTTATTACAATGAGTATCTATTACAAAGAATAATTTATCAATGATTTACTTGTCGTTTTTGTTCGTTTCGAATCATGTGAACCTCTGAAAGAAGAGAAATATCTGTCGTTTCCTTATTGTGTTTTTTTTTTGCTACAAGAAATATTATTTTAAAATGCAATAAAATTTACATGATCTGTTCTTTAAACAACAATGGTTCGCCAGCAATAATAAAATCAACGATAACACCATGTAAAAATGTGGTATCAAGCTCATGCCAACTTTGACCTGTCACATAATTACAAAGTTCTTGTATTGATAATGTTTGAGTTTTATGTAGAAATAACTCGTTTTGATATTGTGTGGGTTTAGAAGTCGTTTGAAACGGACATTTAAATCTTTGAAAAAGTTCTTCTCGTAAAGACTTGGTACCACGTAAAAATTTCACATGTGTAGGATGATTTCCAAGTTGAGTAATCAGACAATAAGTAGTATTATCATTTTCTTGTTCCTCATGTTGTTTTTGTGGATTCGTCACATATTGATCATGATATGTAGCAACAATGTGTGCATCTACTAAATATCCCATCAATAATTTGTGATGCGGTGGCCAAATATGACGACTGGTTACACGAGAAATCTCATTGCTATTGGCAGCTAACAATCTATCTGATTCGTCAATGGCTACTCGACATAGATCAAGAACATTATATTGTTTATCTCTAATATTCACATGTTTATAGTTCTGTTCAATGTAATCCAATAAATAATCTGTTAATTGTTGAGTAGACGACAACTGTATTAGTGAAACGTCTCGCCAGCGACCAAGACTACTAAAACTACCATGTTGTTGTAAATACCAGTCGACAATCACATATTGTCGGTCATGAGAAGAATCTGATGAAATAGTATCAGTCGTTGAAGATTCTAACGTTTCATTAAGATGTTTTGAATTCATTCAAAATATCTAAAACTATTAATGAATATTGATAATGATCATTGAAAATAACTTTCTGATTGTTTTATTTTCATTTTAATGAGTTCATCAATCAAGTTGAGTTATTTCCACTACACATATACACACACACCTACACTGTTTTATCTTTTCTTTTTTTATGCAATATACGCATTACCTGTTGATAGACACCTTCAGAATATATATATACCATATTGGATAAAAAGTGACAGAAAAGTAAAGATTTTCAATTGGTCTACGAATCAAACCACGTAACGTGAGATAGAATTAGATGGCAGAACAAGACAACACAAATTTTTCTATCTTTCTTTTATATTTTTTTAAGTTAATAAATCACTCAAAGCAATAATTCTGTTTTCTGGATTCGATTTTAAAGAGCTATGGCATTTACGAAAAGGTCTTTCCCAATATTTAAGATTCTACTAATAACTCAAAAACAGCTACTCTTCAAGAAGAAGTAAAAAAGTCTAGAAAATCGTTGCCTAGTGGTAGTAGCATACCGATGACTTTGAACTTGTAGTTTTTTTCAAAACTGAAGGCAACGATGTTTTCAGGCCCATTTTTCTTCTGTAAGAAGAATACCGTATAGATAGTAGATTTTAGGGTTCGTGAAGACTTTATCGAATTCCATTTTAAGTTTTAAATTATAATTGTTGATATGTTTTCGGCAGTTCGCCTCAAAATTGATGCACGAAGAACGTAACTTGAAGTCTATTTTGCGAGCTTCTTCAACACTAAGTTTGCACTTTAATTTAACTGATCAGTTCAGGTATGTGAAGTCACGATTGAACGTGCTCATTTGTGTACAAGCTCCTTTTTTTTCTAAGTAAAAATCACAGAAAAATACATGTAGGCCTTATTCAAATTCGTCTAGTTTCGCTGAAAATATTCTCTTTTATTATAGGATAAGAGAAGTTATTATTAATGTAGCAAACAGTGAGCAGCGGAAAACTCGTACATTTGATTCTTTCATCAAGGAATAACTATTTAGAAACAGTCACGATTCTTCATGAATTTTCATTAGATATGTTCAAGATCAAAGAATTCAAATCTATAATCAGCATCTTGAGACTATTTACTTAATTTTTCGATCTCAAAAAAATTTGATCAAACTGTATAAAAGTTTATGATTTTCTCACGATGGCTATTCACTGACGATACAATCAGCACATCGATTTTTGTGTTATCTCGTTGTCTGTTACCTTGTTGTAGAAAAATTCTGTGAAGACACTTTGTCAAAAAAAATTGGTATAGATTCTTTTGATATTATAGCATTGGTAATCAAGAAAAAGATTTTAGACTTCGAATCAAAGACCAAAGCAAATAAGAAAATCTCGATTCAATTCGGGATCGGTCTCTGATACATAAGCACACATGTATGTTGAAAATAGTGACGTCTGTCATCAAACTAAAAGGCAGAACTCAGTTGATAGGTCTCTGTTTCTCTTTATAATTATTTATTGTTTAACATAAGAAAAAAATGCGTCAACGATGGTTGGATGATTTTCAAATTTCTCATGCAGACTCGTATATTCATGTGCTTTCTATGTAATTGCAGCACTTTATTACTACTATCAAATTAGCTGATGTCCAGATGTTTAATGAATGAATAGTGGATGGGGAAAGAATGGAAAAAAATAACTCATCGATTGTTTGACACGGGAGCACCATAGCTACCATTTACATAATAAGAAACAGAATAATATTCTAATGTAGTAAGTAGCAAGTAAATTTTATGATTCTTTTTCCGCTGTATCTTTTTGAAAGAGAATAATAAGAGATACAGAAAAAGATTAGTCATTTTTTTTATTGAAAGATATATTGTCACTTTCCTTCCATTATTACAACTCGAGAAAATGACAGATTATTAGCTCTATAAACTGCCCATAGTTCGACATTTGAACAAATTTCTTTTATCGGATATTTATGCTAAAGTTGCTAAAAAGTGTTGACCACCCAACATATTATATTCAAAACAAAATTCTGCCAATACACCCTTCATTATTTTTCTGAATACTCTGACAAGTGATTTCCATTCAGAACAGAATCTGTTGAAAGTATGTTTTGTATATTGTATAATTCATTTGACACCGTTGTTTGTTTTTGATTTTGAATAAGATATGCATTTACTTTAGAACTTAAACTTTGATCTTCTAAATCGCTGCATAAGAACATGTTCTTTCAATGTTTTGTCATGACATTGAGAGCTTTGTGTTGTCAAAAAAAGATACATAGTTACATGTCTAACGATATGAGCAAATAGATAGAAAACTATTATTGTGCATGATTATTTAAACTAGGAGATTCTAATTGTTTAAGAGACAAATTTTGATTGAAATTCGATCAACTTTCTTTCAGCCATCCTTTAAAATTAGGTTCAAAAAAGAATTTTTCAAATCTCAAATTATCGCCACCTTGTATTTCGCTAAAATAAACATAGTAGCATGCAAGAAAATCATCCAAATGCTACAGTAAATAAGAATTTTGAAAGCGTTATTAGTTTCAATATATTTCTCATGATTATTGAATGGTAGCAAGGTACAATGCAGTCACAATCTTGCTTCGTAAAACCTACATTAGATGCCCATTTAACTATCTAAGATTTCTATCTGTTGAGTGCACTGCAAAATTTAACTGTTAACGTTTCTCAACTTCTTAAAATGTGTACTGACAGATGCTGTGAAATGAAAATTACAATCAAAATAGTTATTTGAATAGCTTGATATTGTTTATGCTTTTTTTATTAATTAAAATATTCAAAAATCTAAAAATTTATTTTTCTATTTCGAATGCTTCAGAATTTGTCGATGACTTTCGCAGGACTAGTAAACTGAAGATTGAGGATTTCTTTCACAAATATACATATGGACTATTGTCACAAACAAAATGTTTCACCGATTATTGATGTTACTTATCAAAAACATGAAATTCCTGATATAGGTTTTCAAAATATTAAAATTGCAGTGTGCTCATAGCATCTTAAACAAAGACTAGGTAGTTTAATCAGCTATTCCATGACGATCTTGATTTTAGAGAGGCAACTTCCAACTAGCGTAGATCAGTTAGAGGTTATACCAATATGAGGAAAAAGAAGAACTCATCAAGTAATGAAAACATGTGAAGCTTCAATGAAGAGAAATAGCCATTTTCATTACTAGTTTTTACATATTTATAAGTTGAAACAATAATGTTTATCGATATAATCAAGTCGTTTTACATTCTTTTATTGAAATAATCTTCTTCTACATTGAGAATCAATAAGCGACTAATATAAATCTACTGCTGTCGCCAATCAGAAAGTGACATCTCATTATATTTGAATTGTGAATATCTCGCCTACGAGCCGCTTTTTAAAAGCGCGAGATAAATATGTTTCCACTTAACTCGTGCTAAATTTTGATCAGTCGCCAAAACTTACATGACACTACTTTTGAATAAAGTTTAAATTAAATATTGAATACTCATTGACGATAACCTCAGCTCCCGATACAAGAAAAAACTCATAATGAATAGTTTTTTAGTAGTTATTCCTAACTATAATCTGTGCACTTTTAAACTCAAATATATCCATTGTGATACATCATGAATAGTTCATAGTTTGCATTTGATAGTTTGATATGTTAAGTCTTCTTCATTTGGATTAGAAAGCTCTCAATTGTTCATTAATCCTTTGAGGACGGAATTTTTTTCATTGAATTCAGCTCCTCTGCATATACATTCAAATCTGCATCAGAAAGGTCAAGTTCATATAAGTTATCGACTAGTTCATCGCAATCAAAATCGAAGTCACTCTCGCTGCTGTCATCACTGGTATATGAATCACAGAACTCGTCATCGACTTCATTATTTCCATAGAATTTCATTTATTCTGTTTTAATTATAAAAACGGTATAAAGACATGAGGAGTACAAGTACGAAAGAGAAATGATATGCTTTACAAATTCAAGAACAATGTAAATTCGTCAATCAGAAGGGAAGTATATATATATACCCAATAGAGAATGAGAATATTCTCGAAAAACAAAAGATCAAAGAAGAAGAGAGAAATTATGACGTCACTGTACCTTAGCAGCAAGAACAAAGGATATTTTAAAAGAATTTATATGAGAGAAGAAAAGAAAGAAAAGAAAAGTATGAGATGACATATGCAGTTGTTTATGACCTTAATGAGCTTACATATTTAATAGTTTAATGTGAACTAAACACTTTTTTCCTGTACTGAAGAGTAGGTGGGTGAAAAATAACCCACCCGTCCTCAAAGGGTTAAAAATTTTGATGCTTTCTTTTTTAATAAAAAAAATAGTATTCATGCAAGTGAAAAATAACAAAAAAAAACTGTCTTTAGACATACGAGAATTATAAAACAACGCAGAAAAGATCAAGCTGATCGAAGTTGATGTAAATCGTAGAGATTACATTTTTCTTTTCTATTTTCGTAGAATTTAATTTATTCAAGAATGTCAAACTCAAGCAACACGTCTACTGACGACAGTATTGATTTCTATCCCGATATTGCGTTTTCATATAGTTTTCGTTTTTGGCTTTTTCTTATATCAAATATTTTATCAATATTGTGTTGTTTCTTTGTTCTTTATCATTTATTATTTGATCGAATTCTTCGTCAATCATTGAATAATCATGTTGTTATAATTCTTCTTTTTATTTGTTTATTATATGAATTACTAGATGTCCCATGTATTCTTAATTTTTTTCGTTATGATTTTAATTGGAAATTTTCAGTAAGTTTTTCTGTATTCTGGTCATTTCTTGATTATGCACTATATGGAACTCAATTTATAGTATTTTCTTGGGGAACAATTGAACGACATATTCTTATATTTCATGATCGGTGGTTATTAAATAGAAAAAGACGTTTCTTTATTCATTATCTACCATTAATTATACTTATTCTATATAGTTCTATTTATTATTGTATAATAATATTTGCTCCATTTTGCCCATATATATTTTATCGATTACCTGCTTATGGTGTTCCTTTTCCTTGTATATACTATTATGTTAACATAATTGCAATATGGGAGTTAGTGTGTCATCAAATAATTCCGATATTCATCATAATTATATTTAGTTTATCTCTGTTAATACGTGTTTTATGGCAAAAATCTCGTTTACATGGATCAATTCAATGGAAAAAACAACGAAAAATGACAATACAATTATTATCTGTTTCAATACTTTACATTACTTTTAGTGCTCCAGGAGTATTTTTAAATATTTCTTATGAATTCGGCGTACCAAGAGCTGTGGGAATTGAATTTATGTCATATGCTTATTTTTTCTCTTATTATATTGTATTTCTTTTTCCATTTGTATGTTTAGGAACATTACCTGAACTTAAGAAGAAATTAGAGAAATTTTTCTGTTATCAACGTCAAAGAAGGCGTATCGTTCCTAACAATCTTTTTAGGATTCGTATTATACGTAACTAACTGTGTTGGATCAAATGGTTTTTGTTTTGTATTCATTTTAGGAAAAAATAAAATTCGATTTGCTTCTCCGTTCCAGATATGTATTGAAGAACAGCATAAAAGGGATGACTGTTTATCGATAATTTTCTCGAAAAACGAACCTAATATTAGTCTATCGATTGGCGAAGTATTAAATAAATATACAGAAAAATGATTCACTGTTCAAAGATCCTATAAAATAATCGATCGAATCTTATTTTCTTGAATGATGTCATTTAAGAAAAAAGAGTATTATTGTAGACGAAGTAATAACAAAAAAATCACGAAATCGAATGATTCGATATATTTCATATTTATATAAAACTCATTTCTGTTTTTATGTGTATTTTTTATGCTGCATTGTGAAGAGTTTTTATAGGCCTTCGTATAGATTCGAGATATTTTTTATACACTACAATTTTCTTTCAAAAATTTTTTTCGCGTTTTATTATGAAAGGACTTAATATGACTTACGTACTTGTTGTTGTATTCTACAGAATTTGTCAACTAAAGAAAATAACTATTATGTCATTCATTATGGACAAGCAAATCTCACCTGAAAATATCTTATTCAAAAATTTTTACACAAAATTATCTTACATAGATGGATTTACTATGGGAAGTGGATGGGTTGTAGGTAAACAGAAGACCCACACTCTTGAAACAATAAGGAAAGCACAAGTGTTGAATAAATAGCAGTCACAGAGGACAGTAGTGAATGATTAGAAAAAGGATAATCGATGGATGCGTTTTGAGGCACATTGTTGTCATTTGCGGATGCCATCTATTCATTACTTGTTTTTTTTCTTATTCTTTAAATGGAATAGAAATGGTGGTGACTTTTCAATCCATCATTTTTCTTTCCTGTTCTACACTGTGATTAAAGTGAAGAAATACCCATAATTTCTTTTATTTTTTTTCCTTTTATATTCATTACAAAGTCGTTCGTCTAGTTTCGCATTTAACTTCATTTTTTCTTTTCCCTATTTCTTCCATGCACATCCACATTCTCCGCAAGATGCTCATGATTTTGTACGACTCGCTATAATTTACAATTCAAACTCATGGATTGCATGTGCAACTCGTGCCACTATTTGGAGATGATTAAATCATGCAAGGGCGGTGACCTAGTAATTAGTTTTTGAAATAGTTGGCTTCAGAAAAAAGAATTTATCTGTGATACTGCTGACAAAGCTTCTCGTGATCACTATGAAAGTTTAATGACATCTGCATTCTACGTATCAACTCACGCAGCATCAGTGTATGCAACTTTGGCAATAATGACTAGTAAAGATCATTTCATTGGGCTAGAGTTGATCCAAGTAGTACGGTAATAAATAAATAAGATGTTAACAGTTCAACTACGATGCGAATGACACTTAAGATCCAAGTAGCTGGAATTGTCGTAGTAATGGATTCATTAGTGGTGATGAAAAATTTATTGACTAAAGATTTAGCTCCATTATTTACTAACTTATTTTAACTTTGAGCTTTCAAGGCAGCTGTACGTGTAGTTACTGATCACAATGCCAAATGTCCAACTCAATATCGTTTTACAAGGCCATTCAAAAACAGTTTCATCAGTTAGTTTTTTACATCGAGATGCTAAATTCTTCGAATTAACAATTGAATTAACTATAGTAGCTGTGAAGTATTATAGTTGTTTAACAATAGTTCAATCTGCTACTTTAACCAACTTTGCTTGAAAAGGTAATAATGAAGTGACAAAATAAACTTGAACACATTACGTATTGTTTAACAGAAAACTTAAAGAGTATTTTAATACATAGGAAGCCGCCAAAATCAGTGATGAAGAATATATTGGCACACTTAACAAAGTGAAATATTAATAAAACAGAAGCTTGCTTTTCCTTATTTTCTATTCAAGATTCAGTGTCATCAGCAACAATAATTAGGATGAACTATAATTTAATTTTATATGCGTTGTCTAAATTTTTCTAATATTGTCTACATTGAGTATTGTCGTATTTTTTGCAATTGTATATTTTTATGTAAAAGTGGTTTTTTACTCTTAAGTTGGTTTTCTCGTGACATTCACACTAGCAAGATTCGCTGTTGAGTTGGTTAATACATAGACGAAGTGTGTAGTGATAGTTAATGATACTTTTTTCGACCGATGACAATAGTATACCTATATGTGAGTGACAAATCCTCATTGGATGAGAGTAGAACAAAATACAGAAAAAGGTCCTTCTAATGTTACACGATAAACAAACGAATGTTATTCTAATTATTTTTTTCATGCTTTTGATTGAAAATATTCATTGAAGAAAAGCATCATTAACAGAAAGCATGAAGAATTACAAACAGACCACGCACAATTCATTCATAGTTGCATGCAATCTTGCTCTAAAGTACTATTCACAGGTCAATAGGTTCCTGAGATGTATCTACTATCTCCAGAAATTGAGGTAAGAAATATTTGCCATGTATCTCTATTAGTGTTACGTATGGTACCGCTTGTATAGTAATATTGGACTTCGACAAAGCTGGGAAAACTCTCTACACTAATAATCATGTCTGCCAATGAGGACCACGTATAGATTATTTCTGTTGGAGTGTAAGCATAGGACATATTCGTTGAATAATTTGAGAAATTTTGATATTGTTGAAAATGAGTTTCGTTGTAATTACGTTGTACCACTTGTATAATGGTCATATACGAAAGTGATTCAGAACAATTGAAATCGAGATGTTCAACTTGGTAATTCGATGACGGATTTCGAACAGATGGAGCAGCTGAACTTTCAAAGAAAGTATTCATACAACTGTTATAAAGCATTTGGAACTTTAGAAATATTTCCCTCACTACAGATGTAGATCAACCATGCTAACTGCTCCTCGGTTATTAAGTATTGCAAGTTTATGGCGACTGAACCTTCTTAGACTGTGAAACTAGGAACTCTTCAATGATCAGAGATGACTGGTGACACAATCCTCCAGTCTGCAACTTTCTAGAGCAACTATCTATGGGACATCAATCAATGAATAAATCAAGGCATTCAAGAAATATGATTAGTTCATTGTACACATGCTAAATTATAAAGAAACAGTGTGACCTCTGATGAGTCCTATCTTCTCTTGAAAACTTCAATGAATCGATCTGAAACTGGTAAGGAATACTACATCGTGGTTGTTCATTACTGTTTATAGGCTTCAAAAAGCAAAGCTCACATTGAAGGGACATGGCGTTCTTACCATCCTTATTCCTGTACGATGACTTAAAAACTTTTCATGCTGGACTGGATGGACTGTTCCTTGAGGTAGATATACATGATAACTTGTATTCCATCTCTTTGAAGAATACCAAAAATTGTACTATGCATTTTAAAAGAGTCAACAAAAATTTAATCAAGCAACTGCATTTGATCATGCATCATAAAACTATGAATCTTAACAATTAAACAACATCTCTCTCTCGAAACTGGATGTAGTTATTTGAAGCTTCTAGCAAAAGATATGCATGAATATTTTCAACTTATCTGAAATCTTCTCAACGAGCACGTCGATCAAACAAAATTTCAATTTATAGGTTCAGAATGTATGCATTTTGTTCTAGACAAGATATATGTGTACGCTATATAATGTAAGTGCCATTATTCAGAGTTTACTTTTATGAAGCACTATTCTCATTAAGTAGATACATTACAAATAGTATAGGTATCTACAACAAGGTGAATTTATCGGTCGCCAGAAGCTTCAAACTATTGCATCCCATAACGATCAAGAAATATGATGGTAATTTTTTAGGATTCATTGGGCTGTAAGCAGTGATCCAATGTAGTTATCTGACTGGTCTTTCGTGATTCGTCCTCAACTACATGATAGGGATTTATTATTTTTACACAGATATTAAGATTAATATATCATGTATATCTACTCCAAAGATCAATCGATTCCGTCTAATATCAAAAGTCATGATAGTTGACTGACTAAATTGTTGGACATGTACTTACGAAGGACTATGCATGCGCGTTGAGACTTCAACACATGGAATGACTTAGAGCAAGTAGTTAACACAGGTATAGGTGTGGATCACACATCTACACTCTCATTGATTTACATTCTTAGTAGATTATATCCTCTAAAAATTCCAATCCTTCAGTTCTCATATTGACCAAAACTAAAGACCAGTAACGGTTCTTTTTTTGAGTAGTTTTATATAGTGTCAGTATTACATACTGTCATTGTTGGACTTGAGCTGGGACTTGGGTTTGAACTTGGATTTGGATTTTTTGGGTCTAAAAGAACATTTAATATCAATATAAAAAAACAAAAGTTCGATGTAAAGAATTGATTAAAGAAATAAGAAGTTAAATCTACTTTGTGAAACTAGAATATTCTCATCGACAAGCTTTCATGAACAAAAATTAACACTTAGATAAAGTTTTTCGTCTTCAAAAATAATTTCTACAACTATTCATATCTACCATTTCAAGTTTTCGTTCAACTTTTGTTATTTTTTTCGTCAACTTGAACTGAGACGAACAAAGCACTCTAATTTCATAGATGTGTCTGCCTTTGTTTTGAAACAGGTAGAAGTCGAAGTCGAAACTTTACGGTGGCCTCTAATCGAAAAACACATGCATCATGAACATTTCAGTATGACAATCAAACTTGGATATGCTTGAGTTTTAGTCTATAGGAAACGAAGAGACGCTTGTAAGTGCATATGTTAAACTTTTGAAAACTTTTATATAATTATGTCGAAATTCGAGCATTTATCAATTTTTGTAGAACAGTTCAGCACTTCGCCTCACTAAAATTTTCAAATGCAACTTTGTATTTTTGATGAGTGTATACAACTCTTGTCTTTTTCAATTTAGTTCAAGTGTATCAACAGTAGGGATAATCCGAAACTTTGTGGACTTACCGCGAAGGAGACCGAATGGTAGACCTATCGCAAGACTAGAGATGATGAAAATAATCATGATAACACCGACTATCTTGTATATATGGAAGTCGACAACAGCTTTCAGAGGCAAAGACTGTAGAGTTGAATTCTTCTCACACTAAAAACAAAAAACCAACAATTTGGATTTAAGGAAATCAATCATGAATCCGAGAAGAAAATATGGCAGCAAGCAACGTACTTCTTTCACTAATGTATCGAGAGATCCATAACCAGATTGTTTTACTACGACAAAAGGAACTTTGTAAAATCTCTACTAGAGTTTATGAAATAGTGTCAGCGAGTTTTCATATATATAGTTGCGTTTAAATACCTACACCGTTTATTCTTTTACGTCTGTAAGTTGCTCACTTTATCCCTCGATACATATTTCAATGAAAATATTTTTCTCCTCTCTTACTATTTCATCATTAATAAATGCATTATTGCATTTCTTTCACGTCTTTTAAAGTAAACACTAGAGGGCAGGTGGTTAGATACACGAGCGTACAGTGTTTTGAGAGTTGGCGACGCAACGTAAGCAGTCAATCAATCGTACTCGTACAGATAGAAGGAGAAATGGAGAAATCAACTATTATTAGCAGATCTAATATGTATGCCTTTCTATTCAATTACTGTCTAGTATCCATATTATACATGCAAAACAGTCACAGCATATATGTTGACTTCTGTGTGGTATCCTATGAAAGCTGAATATAACATATTTGAGTTGATTAAATGAGCAGAAGTGCTGTCTAACCAAATCTTTGCATTCAGAACTAGCTAATAATGATCCCGACTCTAGTTTCCGACTGAATCAAAGTTTGAACTAAAGTTATATTTGCTTGTAACTTACCGTGTTTGAATTCATTGTGTGATATTGTTCCAACTTTGTTTGTAGTGAATCTTTTGCATTTTGATATTGACGCATTTCATTACTTTGTTCAATGAAGTTTCAAGGATAGCAATCACTGATGCTAGCTCAGCAATCATCAGCGCGTTGTATTTAGAGGCTTTACCAACATCATAAATTTTCCTCAGAAGTACGGTCATGGCTTCATATGGATCGTTAATATTTGTTTGCTCTAGCAGATAGTTATTGAAAAATTCTCGTTCGATTTTTTGTTCTTGTGGTCCACTTTTTAATTTAATAATCCGGTGCTTGTCCTAAATGAAAAGATGTAGCCAACTGACAAACTTATGTTCACCCTTACGTTATCTTTTTCCGTCGAATTCATGCTGAAGAAAAATCCAAGAGAGAGCAATACTTCATTGTCGTCTTTTATCTTACTTAGGTGACCAATAAGTGCAAGAGGATTCAATAACTCAGTTTGTGTATCAATGTCTATCAAATAAGTAACTGACACATAGTTTTCTGGCAACTTTTTGCCAAAACCCGAGTATATATTCGTAACATCATTGTCTCTGTTTGTTGAGGTAAATGAACTTGTAATAAGTACATTGTTTTTGTTTTTCTCAAGATATTCTAGGCTTGTATTTATTATTGGTTTACCTCGCGACAAATGCAAGACCTTCTCCTTTGCTAGATCAGTTTTTTGATCACCATACAACTTTTTTAATTCTGAGTAGAGATGAGCAATGAAAAAGCGTACTTTAAAGATAAGTTCAAGATCATCTGAAGCACATGCTTCGCGAGCGAGTTTCCCAATAAATTTAGATTCTGTATACCAAACGAGAGCTTGTCTGGGTGTGGGATTTTTAGCGAACTTTTTCATCTCTGCTCGATTTGCAGCATTTTCACATTTTTGACGGCAATAATCAAAGAAGTCTGTTTTAGCTTGAGATGTACTTGGATGATCAACCAACAATTTGATAAGCAGCTGATTGACAATAAATTTATGGGCTGATTGGTAAGGTATACCTGCAGGTGTTGTAAATATATAAGATGATGGTGCACTGCCCCAATTTTTCTGATCTTCGTGTGAATTGATGGTAATCCAACCTTTTCTCCAATGTGGAGTAGATGCATAATCGTACACGCAAACAACATGATCCAAGTTGTTAATTGTCGTAATAATATCATGGCTTAATGACTTATGACACGATGGAACAGCAATGAATTTTTCGTCATTCAACAATTCAAGAAAACTAACGAATTCGCTAATATCATTTAATGTGTGAGTACGCTTAACGCCTCCTTGCAATCGCATGAATAACTTGTATTTCATGTTGGTGTATTCGCGTAGATTTCTTCTACCAGTATTATTTCGGTCACAGAGGTGGACTAACACATAGCTTCTTATACTTTCTAATACTATTTCCAGTGTGTCAATATCATAGTCAGCGTGAAAATCACTCCTTACGGTTGTTGAGGCCATTTCGACTGCAAGTTTTTCTTTGTTGCTTTCTATTTTGAAACAGAAATACAAGTTTGAGTTTGAATATTTTCAAATATTGTTATTTTAACTGCAGAGATAGCTCGTAAATACAGAATGTCAACATCTGATATGTATAATATAACTATAAAAAACGCAACATAATTGATTCTGTCACTCTTTTTATAGTTATATTATGTCTATCAGATATTGACAAACTGTATTTGCGAGTTTTCGCTACTGTTAAAAAGAATTTCTATCATATAAAGTCGCTGATAAAGTTAATGCCTTCACTTAAAGTATGGTAGCACCTGAGCGCACGTTCGGTACTGCATGTGAGGAGGAAGTTCTTTTCCATCTATGCCCATTTAGTTGGAAAAATACAAGAATGATTGTATATTACACCATCGTACACTCTAAAAAAAATGGGTATTCTCGAAAACCCTTAGAGGGTTTCCAAGTTTGTTACTATAGGAAACCCTTTAAGGGTTTCCGAAGAAGGGTTTCCGAGACCTCAGAAACCCATAGTACCCATTATAGCTAAACCTCAAATACCTCTTCGGAAACCCAAAGAAAAGGTTTCCGAATGCGATTAAAGCTCTACCAAACTAGCCTAGACAGGAATCCATCACTTCTCTGCCAGCAGCAACAAGCATTCACAGCGGCCACAGACATTCAATGAGGTTCTGCTGTGAATCTATTCACACCAAGAAATAACTAGAACAGTCATTAAAGGTCAGCAACACACGGAATTTAGAGAAAAACTTTAATTATCCAGATGCATTTCGTCGCACCATTACCAAACCATCAAGAAGCTAAATATCACGGCCTTCTCCACCTAAAAAATGAACAAAAGAAGCAATTTTTCATCGAAAATCATCTAAACTCACCCGTTTTCTTCACATTCAACCACATCAAAACTAATGAGCACCCATTCGCATGTAAAACATAATTCAACCAAAATAGTTAATGAACAAATTTCATAGCTCATCAAACGTTACCCTACGACAATCATCTAAAAATAAAAAGAAAACTATATTTGAATTTACTAAATTGATTCAAACTCACCCGACCTATTGCGAAAAAACAATTCTAAGGATGAAAATAAAATTTCATTTTCGTACAATAATTTGAACAAACTTTCCATATATACTAAGATATAAAACGAATCTACAAATAAAAATGAAACTGTCTTTTAATTGAAAGAATTTTTGTCCAACTCACCAGATCTATGGATATAAAACGAATCTAAAAATGAAAATAGAATTGTATTTTTATTTAATGCATTGATTCAGACTCACAGAATATATCGATATCACACGAGTCTAAAAATAAAAATGAAACTTTAATTTAGAAAATTGATTCAAACTTACCAAATCGATCGATATTAAATGAATCTAAAAATAAAAATAAAATCTCATGTTCATGTTGTAATTGGAGTAAACTCACCAGATATATTGAGATATAAAACGAATCTAAACGTAAAAGCGAAACTTCATTTCCATTTAGTAATTGAAATAAACTTACATGATGTATTGAAATATAAAACGAAGATAAAAATAAAATAAAATATTATTTTAATTTAATAAATTGATTGAAACTTACCGGATCTACCAATATCGCATGAATCCAAAAACTGAAAATAAAATTGTATTTTTATTTAATTCATCGATTCAAACTCCCTGAATCTATTGACAGACAGCGAATCTAAAAGTAAAAATGAACTTTCATTCTTATTTAGTAATTCCAATGAACTCACCCGACATATTGAGTTATAAAACGAATCTAAAAATAAAAACAAAATTTCATTTCAATTTGATAAATTGATTCAAACTCACTTGATCTATCGATATCCCACGAATCTAAAAATAAAAATACAACTTCATTTTCATTTAGTAATTGGAATAAACTCACCGGATATATTGACAAATACGGATCGAATCTCCAAACAAAAGTTAAAGATTGTACTTTTATTTAATAAATTGAATTAACTCACGCTTTTTTTTTCGATTTTCGAAACAAATCGATGAATTAAAATGAAATTGTATTATAATTTAATATTTGGAATAAACTTACGGGATATATGGCTATCTAAAACGAGTCTAAAAAGTAAAAGTGAAAATATGTTTTAATTTAATTAGTTGATTAGAACTCACCGAATTCCAGAGCCATGTTATGATAGAAAAAGAAAAATTAGGAAAGTGTTGTATTCATGAAATTAAATAAACACTCTGGATAGATAGAGAAAATGTAGTATTGAAAAGTATAAATGATAAGTTAGAAATATTTTATGAAATCATTTAAAATAACTCATCTACCTGTTGAGATGATTAGATATGTAAGGAAAAAAAAACATTTCATGTAACATCGAATGAATTATAGAATTCATCGAGATGAATTTACGACCGAAATCATAAGAATAGTAAGCTTTCGAACGAGGTATGAAATGAAGGTACGACATTTCCTAAAGTGAAGCAGATTTTCGAGTTGATCATTAATATGATCTTAGATTATTGAAATCGAAGAGAATGGGACGGCTACTCAGATAGAGTTGATTGATAAAGCGGAGGAATTAATGTAGAAGGTTTTGATCAATATAATATGTTTCATCAGTATTTTGCTCAAGTGAAAATGCTTCTATATAAGAAAATCTTTGCTTTTGAGCGTGCTTGTAGGGAAAAGTATCGTTAGTGAAGCGTTTTCTACTCATTATAGAGACGTTATTCGATAGATATGCAATCAGAAATAAAAGGATCAGCTTGCATAGCTATTCTGATGTTTTGTTCGATAGTTGAGGACTCTGATATCATTCAAATCGAAAAGGCTTAGAAAATAAGCAACCATTCGTTGAATATGTAGTGTGAAATATGCTCATTGTATTCCACGTGAGTGAACTACTAAAATTCATCTCTAAAAAGTATTCTAACTATTCTTTCTTCTAGTATTAAGGCATCTTTATATTCATATATAATAATAGCATCAAATTCCGTAATAAAAGAGACGTCCCAAAGCCTTTTGTTAAATAAAATTTAGAACAAATATAAAAAGCACGCTTAAATGGTCAACCTGTAGCTAAATTTCTCTTATACTGACAGTAAAAATAAAAGTTGTTCTTGAGCTAAGTCTCCGATGAATACAATGTAAATATAAGCAATTTCGTCTCCCTTCCAAAACGTAAAATTTTAGTAAAACTTCTAATAAACTATTCTCTAACGGAGAAATTATAAACAAGATTGTAACATGATTAACGATCTTCTCTACATTTAGAAATTAGTGTTTTTTCAATATAATATTTTATTACTATTAGAAAATATGAAATAACCATTGTTTTCCTTATTTTACTTCGTCTATCGGTTGCCCTCGACCAATCTCAAAATTAGTACGACACAACCTAATGAAGTTAAAGCGAATCATAATTAAACATAAGAGAAATTGCATTGATTTGTACTTTACACATTGAACCTTTCTTTTTATTCGATTATAGAACAAAGCTAGAAAGTGACTGAAGACAAGACAAAAGTATCAGATCCATGATTTATGTTCTTGTGAAAGTTATATGAAAACATATTGTTCATATGTCTTATAAATGACATTAATTTGTTAACATGTGGACTTAAGTTGCAGTTTTCTGTTTGTTTTAAAAGCCTATAATCTTTAGAAATAAACCAACTGTAATTTTCACTTAAGAATAGAAATTTCTGCAATTCATTCCTCCTGTAATTTTTGACATCCACGATAGCTACAATATAATTCTTACTTCAGCGAAACTCAACCAAAAAAGGAAGAAAAAAGACATATGGTAATTGTCGAGTTTACTTATTTTGTTCCCGATTTGTTAATTTTGTATTCTCTTTTATATTCCGAAGAATAAGATCGACAGTAAAACGCACAAATAACATTCCACTATTTATGAAGCATGATCTGGCTTCACATTTCATGGAACTGTTTACACAGGAACAATTTTGAATAATTCAATACGCAATTATTAATTAGATCGGTGTTTTGCTGTTTCATAAAAATGTTCAAAGCTGAGCATGAGAAAGAATATGAAAAAAATAAGGTTGAAATCCACATCTATCCTTTTGCGAAGTTTTTGAGATGTCAATCAGAAAATTGATGAAGGTATCAGAAAAGTTGAAAACCCTAGGAACTCTTTTAAGGGTTAACACAAAATTCGCAAACCTATTTTGATTTCCAATGATTCTATTTTTAAATTGGGTATCTTCGCAAACCCAACTCGGTATTCTATGATACCCTTTTTCAAATTGGGTATTTTTGCAAACCCATCTCGGTATCCTATGATACCCTTTTTCACATTGGGTATTTTCGGAAACCATTTAGGAAATGAAAAGGTATTTTCGCATACCCTTTCGGGTATCAATCCAGCTTTACTACTAATATGGGTTTTCGACAATACCTTTCCGATTTTCGAGAAACCTATTGGGTTTCCGAAAGCAAGAAAAAGGTATTCTAGAATACTTTTAGAATGTTCAGTTGAGTATTGTCGGAAACCCTTGAGTTTCCGAACGTTCGGAAACCCAAAGGGTATTTTCAGAAACGCTTCCAAACTTCGGGAACCCACTCGGAAACGGAAAAGGGTTTCTGAGTAGGTTTCCGAGCCCCTTTGGGTTTCCTAGGATACGAAAATTTTTTAGAGTGTATAGTGAAAATACGTTAGTTCGCTAGTTTGAAACAGTCTATAAATATATAAATTAGTATCTGCTCAAGATATATTATAGCCAATACACGATATACTTTTGCAGTGTTTGATACTGCGAAAGTAATTTCTGCCGTTCTTTCGGCTGTTATATTTCGTCTATCAGATACTGACGCTGTGTATCTACGATTTTTGCTGCTGTCAGCATAGAAAACCTATTATCATATAAAGTCTCTCACAAGTTTAATTGATATTTTCATAAACTAGTCTGCTGTAGATGCTGGCAACCAGTTTCCTGTTTCTAAATATTTCTAACAACAGCAATTTAACAAATGATCCTTCTATTTCCCAGAAATCATTGTCCCTAAATCACGACCAACGTTGCTCCATTGACCTCAGGAATAGGTTATTGTGTAGGTATAGACGTTACAAGTATATACATTCAGCTACATTTTTACTACCATGCAGTGCAATCTTTGCCAGTAAATTTGTATTTTCTAAACAGCCATAAGAGTTATGCTTAAGATTTTTTCACCATACATACTTTCGACCATGGACTACATTTTCATCATATTTGAAGAAGCTTTTCGCCTAATACTTCTTCATCAGTAATATATTCTAGTTTCACAAGATATGCCCATGTGGGTACGGCAACTTGGTCGGATCAATATAGTAGAATACCTTGATAGTGGTATTATTTAAAAGAGCACCCTAAAATACATCGAATGACATTTTCAAAAATTTTTGAAATTAAATCTTGGTATAGAAAACTTTTCCAGCTCGATCAAAACATCAATTTGGGCTTGTGATTCTAACTATAAAAATTGGTAACTTGCTCTTCAATGGTTGAGTTGTATCATCAAATGAAAGTTCTAATTGAGAAAACTCTAAATCCAAAAATTCAGCTCGTTTGGATGTATCTGTGAAAAGTGACGAAAGAATAATTTTGAATTTTTTACATGATATTGTATTCATCTAACTTTTCACATGCCCATATTTCAGGTAAAAGAAACTAAATGATTTTAAATTTTTACTATTATCTATTTTCATCGTGATTTTTGTATATGCGAAGATGCAAGTGAAAATTTGAAATTTGAGTTTTCTATGCCCCTGAAGGACACCACGACAATGCTCAAAAAGCACTTCCTCAAAAGGTCGGTATCTTGGTGGAAACAAATAGAAACAAGTACTCTTGATAGTTTTCAAAGTGCATTAAGAACTGCATGATCCATATAGTTCTGACTCAAAACTGACTTGTCATTTTGAAATGTTTTTTTTTTGCAATATCTGAAAATGTTAGATAAATAGAGTATGACGCAAAAAAAACGATTTGAAAAAGGAATTCTTTCGCCGTTTTCCACAAGCACATTCAAATGCGTTGTTTATATGACACAAATCACACATCTGAGGAAAAATTACCATTTTTTATAGTTAAAACTGTAAATCAAAATTGATAGTGTTGCTTTTGTTCGCAAAATTTGCGATGCCGAAATTCAATTCCATAAATTTTGGACAACGTCATTTAATGTGTTTTGATGTGTTCCTTCAAATGAGACTACTATCAAGGTATTCTACTGCACTGATTCGGCGAGCTTGTCATATTCACATTAGCATGCTGTATGATAACAGGAAACGGTACCAAGCAAAAATTATCTTATGATGAATTAGTTTTATTACTCTGGAAAAATAGCTCATAGTCGATAGTACAAATGGTGAAACAAATCTCAGTGACAATGGGTATGTGGGCGTGGATGTAAAAATAGTCGTGGCCGTTATAATCGATCACAATCCACATTCATGCGCACTGCCACACACTCAAACCTACATAATTCTATGAATCAACGTTACTTAGAGTCTGTTATTTGTTTATGAGCACTACATTTTACTATTGCTTGTAATATTAACCTGTGTGAGTTCTAGTTATTCTTCAATAATGTCATATACGTTGAAAAAAATCAGTGTGATAATCAAATCGTATATCAAATGCATTGCAACGCTGTTGGTATAAACGAAATGTATATAGTCTGTTTATATGGAAAACGCAGAGGAATTTCTTTTTTCTGTAAACTGTCATAACGTTGTTGAATCATACGAATATAGCCACTATCAAAACGCAAAATTTCAGACATTTTTTACTGTATACAATGAGTCAAATAGCAGAAGAGCATGAGTTGCTGTAATGCGTAAATTTCACATTTCTAACTTCATGGATGTAAAAGTGAAGAATATTTTCGGAAGTAATCAACAATAGTAACTAGAGTAATAAAAGAATGTTTAATTGTGCAGTGAAATGATTCAAACTGTATAGTTTAGTTCATCTGAAAAAAGAAGAATCTTTCGTAGCAAATGTCTGTCATATTCTCATTTCATTATTATTGAATTTTTCACTGAATGAAATTTTTTTTAGATGATCTTTGTAGGTTTGTCAAAAGTAATCGAAGAAAAATTTATTAACAATGAAAAGAAATTTTCACAAATAATTTTCCTTCATGATAATATGGATTTTGTAGTTCCAGGGATGATGTTTGAAAGCAAGAATAAAGGAATTTAATTTTTTGTATTAATCAATTTAAGAAGAGTGATTAGCAAGTTCTCGAAGTGCTAATCGATTTTCATCAATATTTGATGTAGTTCTTGTACATAAACTAGTCACACCGTTTTCACTCAACCATATTTGCCAATGAGAGCCAACTGAAACTAATCCAATCCCACACATAGATCCTTGTTCCCAGGTTCGTACTTTTATCTGAGCACCAACTGATGTACCCTAAAAGATAATCAATAACAATATCTTTAATTATAAAATAGAAACAATTCAATATTGTTTTACTTTGAATGCTTCTTCAACTTCTACTGTAAATTCATAACGATTATAAGGTAAAGGCGGTGGTATTTTATCAATGACACGTCCTATAAAAATAATTGGTGTTCGAGCAAAATCGTCTTTCAAAGTTGGTCTTGGGACACATGAACAGCAAATTGTCGATCCAATCAATAGACTAAATAATAGCCATGAAAACATCATCATTAGTAACTAAATAACTTTTGATCTGAATAAAAACTATTATATATAAAGCACAGATTAAGAAAATATATTAAGTATCAAATAATTGGTATTAGATGAAAACGAAAATTTCATGGACTAAAATGCAAGTGAGAAAAACGTTCTGCACTAAATATTTCTTTTTATTGCTTGGCGATTTGCAAATATATCAACTACACGATTCTTTCTTTTTTTTGTTCTTTTTCAAAAACAAACTTCAGTCAGAAGTAGATATTTATATTTTGTGATAGGTGCTAAAGCCATTTTTTTCTGCGAGAAAGTAATAAAAAGTATTATTGCATTGACGTTTTCAACAATAGAAATGATAATTCATATACAACATTAACAAGATATTGTCAAGTTGATTTAAAAAAATATTGATAAAAATGAAAAACAACCGAAGAACATTCGAATTAGAAAATCTACAGAAAAAAGATCGATTCAAGACTAAAATAAGCATTTTAACTTCAGTAAAGTGGTTATAAAATCCGATATTTTTGTATTGCATAAACGAGGGCGTGAGTGTTAGTTCAGATACACGTGAGATTCAACTTTTTCTGTTTAAAATTAGAATTCTAGTTTTTTCCGGCCATAATCAAACTTGAAGCACAAGTGGATATGAGGGTGGGTACGAGTGTGCGGAAAGATAATGCTGAGATCTACAGCCACACTCTTAAGATTATCACAACAGAAACTATTGATTGTCAGAAAGAGTTCCACTCTTCTTTTACGTATTCGTTTTCATCAAAAAACACTTGTACTAAATGTTTGATGTTTTATTATAATATACATAATGTGTATGTGAGCCGTTTTATTAAGATGCGTTTATGAAGCTATGTGTCTCTATAATTGGTATTTTTCCACAACTTATTTTTCTATTGATTATGTCCATCAAATTTTTCGTTCAAATAGAAACTACTGTTTCAAATAAATGTTTTTTCAATTTTGATTTTACTTGTGTCGTTGTTCTAATAATCATACGTACATCTCTTGAACTAAATCAAATTATCTTACTTTATACAGTTCGATGCGTCTTCATCTTCTCTTTCTATCTGTGAAAATAAAAGGTCTCTATTTTGTTCATGTCAAAAGTTATTCGCAATAAAGGACAGCGTGATTACTTTTGAGCCACCCTGTATTAAGCTCAAAATATTTGCAGTTGATCAGGAAACTTCTAATTCTTTTCATCTTGGCCACACATTGTGCATTCGGTAATTATAGGAGCAGGACATGATGTCTAATAATTTGATATCTGTGATAAAAGTACCTTTTTTTAGATGAAACTATGTTAAGAACACTTTCCACCGATGTAATTCCCAACACCATGAGAACGAAATGTGTTTACTGAAGATCGTATGAGTGTGAGCGTGAGCGTGAGTGTTGATATAGAGAGGATAATGATAATCAAATTCACACCTACACCTAAAAATAATGGACCTATGGTAGAACCACTTAGTTAAAAAAGGAGAGTACTCTCTTTAAAAAACTTATTAAAACAAGTCTTTTTAAATTCTTATTTCGATACCATTTTATGAAAATTTTTAAGTTTAAGACTTTTTGGGTAGAACTTCAAAAGATTTCGGCCAACACTGTTGCTCCAAAAAGTATTCTAGTGGTTTTCGTTGGGACTTAAAATACTTCAGAAAATGGTACCCCAATCTAGAACTGTAAAAGGATTAGTATGGTACTTTTTCCTCAGAGAGTAATTTATCGATTGTTACTGTCTTTCTTCTCATTAGAAGATGATGAAAAACAAAAGTCCGTATTTCGTGGTATGGATGCAAAAGAAAAAGAAATATTTACACTTATTAATAACCATCGTCGACAATATGATTTACCAGTACTTGAGACATCTATCAATCTTGCTTATGTTGCTCATACACATGCTGTTGATGTTAGTGAAAATAATCTGGATGTTTATGGTGATAATGAGCATAGTTGAAGTAATAAACGAAAATGGAAAGCAGTTATATAGACACCTGATCATCGACAAGCACAATTAATGTAGAGTAAACCATCCGGAATAAGTAATTATAAATTTAATGCCTTTGAAATTTGCTTCTTCTTGCAGAATTACTGATAAGTCTAAAATCCTAAACGTATGGACAGTTTCGTTGTAAAATTATAAATTGTTTTCCAAAGTCATGCATCCACAAAAATTTCAAAAAGTTTTCGAAAAAAGTTCACTTGTCAGTATTTTGTCTAAAACTTTTTATCGATTCATCCAATGCTTTTGAGTGATGGCTCATTCGATAGACAATCGAAAACTCAACATGTGATATATTTCAAAGTCTCTACCTAAGTAATTGCGGGGTTCTGTACATAATAATTGTAAAATATAATGTTTTGAAAAATTCAATATTTTCATGTAAACTGTTCATAAAATTCTCTTAATGCCGTAATAAAAGCTAGAAATACATTTATTTTACAGAGCTGATACATCTGAATATATTTTGAAAAAATCTGAAAGGAACGATTGAGTACATGATTCAACATGTTGTACAATCATGTTTACCTCTCATTGGGCTTGCACCAATTATGAGAAGGGTTTGCCACGAATAATCATAACATTTTTGAAAGTCTAAGCTAAAAAGTTGTTTTGATGATATGGAATCATTGTGCAAGCCTTCTTTACAAAATAAGATGTTGAAAGTTCTGACAATTATCTTTGTTGAACAGGTAAATACTATGAAGGATTTTATATAAACGTTTAGAAGGATGTAGGTATCGGTCTTGATAAACAAAAGAACAACATCGACACTTACACCAATGCTTACACTGACACCCAACAGACGAATCTTGAAAAAAATGAGACAAAACTCAAGAATTAGGAAAAGCTCTCAGTGAAATGAACAAGCCTAGAGTTAATTAATTCATTTTTGAAAACCAAATGCTTTTTGTTAAAGTCGACTTGAGGCGAACAATTGAAAACTAAACTTTCGACAAAGTTAATTCTTCTTTATAATACAATGCTGCACTGATGTAGAACTCATTTTCTGTGTCGTTCAATCCAAGTTTCACATGCCTTCTTTTTTGCTCATATTTCGATGCGAACTATTTGAAAGTCGGTAGGTGGAGAAAATACTAACACTCTCACCCTCACACAAGTTTCAGTAAGATGTGCAGAAAGATCTCATCAGGAAAACTACAATGCTCCTATATGGAAACATTGTTGGACAAGTTTGATTCAACTAGTTCCTAAGCTAGATTCCAATTTCACCGGTTCGCCGCGAATCTCGGTGAATCAAATATGTTGATGGCAAATTAGGTCGCATTCAAGCTACTAGCTCATCTGACTCTGATCGAATTTGCGGTGCTCACTGTGCATTTCAGCTATCGTCTTGGCAAAGACAAGTCAGAGACCGAAGGACAGGCCTGACTTTGATGAGCTCAAGGACAAGGAAGAAAACCTTGGCACGAGCCCGTTGCATTTCACATCGCCCCCCCCCCCCCCCCCCAGTGAGGATAGAGCCAATATAGAACATTGTGCACGATCAACGTAACGAGATCTTGTCCGATCTAGTTCTAGGATATTTAGTCGACATATCGAATGACTAATCAATTGTCATATGTAAGACTCCGAAGGGTCCTTACAATAGATCGTCAATGAATAAAAGAAATGATCGGAAAATTTGTCTAGATGCTATTGCAGCAACTAATATTAATGAATGTCTAGTGATTTAATGACCAATACCAAGGAGATTAATTTTAGATACATCAAACAGTTTGACAAAGTGAAATATATCTTCGATAAATCATGAAAAGGAATACCACGAGAGTTTAGAGAGATAACATGAAAGTCCCGTTATGCTTCATTGATAATATGAGCATAAAATCGACTATCAAAGAAGAATCATGGCAAATGAGTTTTGTTGGCTCATGGCCTTCCCATTCCCAATAATAAAAATTTAAGTGCACCTTCAATAATTTTACCATTTTCTTAAACGATGGACCGATTGGATTAAAGCAATAAAACGACTGATTGGAGAACAAGGCATCATTCATCAAATGATACGACAAAGGGAAGAAGAAAATATTGATTTATATCTTATAATGAGTTTTGGTGAGTGCTTCATAGTAAAAGTAGTTGCCATTAATATTCATTTGATATTTGACAGTAGTGAACAGGTATATTCACGTCCTCGATCTTTTCAAAGAGACGAATAAATTATCAAATCTCAAGGTTGCTGATCAAAATGAATAAATATTTAGTTGAGATTTTTCCAGTTTGATTCTTTTGCCGTTCACTAATTAACAAAAAGAATTCTTTTTTCAATTATTTAAAAAAAAAAGTTGACAAGCTGTTTTATTTTTAATCAATGTTTGTAGAAAAAGAAAAGAACCAATATGAAAGACAAAATGGACATATTTAGAGATGAGAACGTTGGTTTCGATATTCGTCGATCATCTCTTTTACAAAACTAATCATAATTTCAGGTTTTTCCATTGGAAATGCATGGTTTCCCTCTTTTAATTGTGAATCTCTTCCTTTTTCGAACCACTTAGCAAGATCAACTGCCGTTGGTGGAATTGGAATATTACCACTTGTTATAGATTTTGCTGCTCTAACAACATGAATTGGAATATTATGGATAAATTTTGAATCTTTAATGATTTGATAAATATTTGAGTCAGATTGCACACTTGTTAGATAAAGATGCCATGCTCGTTCAGATGTACATTGGAGTTTAAAATTTTCATCAAGAGCATATGTACAATAATCACGAAGAACATCTTTTGGCCAATATCCAAGTCGTTCAGGTTTGTCCATTTTTGATATCATTTCTTCGACGGACAACCATTGATTATTCTGTTGAGCAAATTTTACAAATTTCTCCATATTTTTAGCTCCTTCTTCATAGATGTACGAAGAATATATACCAGGATCAAGTAAAAGTAATGAACGAAAAAGTTGTTTAGGTGCTAAGGCAGCAGCTAATATTAGTGCATGTCCACCCAAGGAATGACCTATACCAAGAAGCTCATTTTTAGATAGGTCAAGCATTTCAATAAATTGTGAAAGATCTCCACCAAACCATGGAAAAGGATATGGAAGAGGGTGTTTTTGTGATTGACCATGACCACGAAAGTCGAGAGAGATAACATGAAAACCAGATAATGCTTCATTGATAATGCGATCATAACATCTACTATGAAGTGAAGCACCATGACAAATAAGTATCGTCGGTTGATGACCTTTCCATTCCCAATAATGAATTTTAAGTGCCCCTTGACTAATTACACCATTTTCTTGAACAATTGGACGACTAGGTAAAGTAACAAAATGACTAGTAGGAATAGAAGACATCATCCGTCGAAAGATACGACCAATTGTGAAAAGCATTGAATCTAAAATAAAACAATGTTGTTGGGGATTCAAATATTTTTTACAAAGAAAACTATGTAAAAGCATAATAAAAAGAAAAAACCATTTATTTATACTATACAGTAATCTTTGCACTTTGAGATTCAACCGAAATGTGGCTATGTGTACGGGAATTTTTACGGTTTATTCATCACTCAAGTAACTTTTCTTTGATTGGCAATATTTTAGCACAGTATTGCGTTAGTAGACTAATAAAACTTTCAATGAGATTGTGAAATTTGTGCGCCATTTATTGAAACTGTCGAGCTAGTCTTCAACCTTATCAAAGAGATGGTTAACTATCAAAATATTACAGATGAAAATGTAGATTATTATTTCTTTGTCAAAATAGATCACAACTTCACGTTGTTCCATCGCATCTTTTCATTGTGTATCTCACCCATTTTTTAAACCATTTAACAGCAGATCAAATGGTGTAGGTGACGATTCTAAACGTTTACACCATATCAATTGGAATCTCGTTAAAAAATTTTGAATTTTGAATTATTGAATAGATGTTTGAATTGTTTTATCAACTTTTGATATAAATTGAGACTTCTCAACAGATAACTATTGACTTTTTCAACGTAGAATATATTGAAATTTGTTCTTTGTGCTCACATAAAATAACTAAGGTGAGAGTAATGATCAGAATAATTATCTTGATGCTAGTGTAGCAGCTCATGCAGGGCCACTCAAGAAATGATCAATATCAATTAGACTATTTTTAGAAAAATCGAACAATTGTATAAAATGGAGAGCATCTTCATCAAACCATTGATTTTTATAAGAGAAGAATGTTTTTGTGATCGACCATGACTATGAAAGTCGACGATTATAGCATAAAAAGTAAATAAAGCTTTATGGATAATATGATCATAACATCGTCCACAAAATGGAGCACTATAATAAATAAGTAGTGTAGGTGGATGACGTTACCACTGCCAATAATGAAGTTCAGGTGAGGCTTCAGTAATTCCATCATTCTCTTGAACAATGAATCAATTAAGTAAATTAATAAAATGACTTGTCAGAGTGACAAAACTCGATCTTAAATAAAATAGTATAAACTGCCTGATATTTTTACTTAAAAAATGCATAAATATTGATCACAGAATTTTTGTGATATACACATGTTTTACTTATGGATTTTCGTCTGTCACACCTATGATCAATTCGAAAAACCCAGAAATCTGTCTAGCCACAGTTGTGTTGGTACCGAATAAATATAATGGAATGGATCTTTTCGTACAAGCGACCAAGCTGGACAATAAGTGACATGAAGCGAATCAGCGGCTGTAAAAGTTTTCATATCATTTTATCGTTGAATGATTGATTAATAACAAGTTTATAAGTATCTCGTTTTAAACTATTATCAATTGTCATTTCCTTGTTATTTGTGGATATTATTTTTATCATGATTTATTTTATCATGAAAGGAATCGCCATTAATAAAAACATGTTTACTTTGTTTCATACTTATTATCGAATGTTACTGTCTTCTTATTATATGTATTGATTGATTATTATTTATTTAATGATTTAATGATTTATCACTAATAAGAGCATATGTACTTTGTCTAATACCAGTATCGATTGTTGTTTTCTTCTTGTTTTTTTTGTAATACATAGTTATTATTGATTTCATTATCAAATGATTTATTTATAATAAAATCAGAAGTACTTCGTTTTAAACTGCTAGCAATTGTCGTTCTCTTGGTGTTTTGAGGATGCTAAAGTATTATTATTCATTTTATCATTAAATGAATTATCAATATTAAGTATATGTGGACCTTGTTTGTTATTATAATCGAATGTTAGCGTTTTATTATTGATATGTATTGATTCATTATTGTTTATTTTATGATAAAATGATTTATCCATATTCAGATCAATTGTAACCTGTTCAATGCTACTATCGATGGTGCTTATCTTGTTATTTGTGACTATTAAATTATTATGATTTATTTTATCATGAACGGAGCTATCATATTAAGAACATGTGAGCTTTGTTTATTAACACTAGCATTTGTGGTTTTCTTCTTATTTGTAGATATTAATATTCCGTAATTTATTTCATCGGTAAATTATTTATCTATGTCAGGATCAGAAGACAGTTTTTTTAATAGAATTGTCAAGCGTCAATATCTTCTTGCTCTTTTGTAATAAATCATTATCATTTAATTTATCATTAAACAATTTATTAAAACTAAGATCACGAGTACTTTGTTAAAAATCTACATCAATTGTTGTTTTCTTGTTATTTTGTGATGATAAAGCTTTATTATTTATTTTTTTATCATCAAATGGATTGTCAATGTTAGAAACAGTTGTACTTAATTTAATACTGTTATCAATTATTATTGCCTTGTATCGATTTGTATTACTTCAGTATTAGTTGTTTTATCAGTAAATGATTTTTCTATGTTAAGAACGAAAGTAACTTGTTTAATACCATTATAGATTGTCAAGGGCTTTTTTGAATATGTTCTGATTCTTGGCTATTTGTTTTTTTAATGATTGGTTTATAGCAAGATCAAATGTCGATTGGGTAAGTGAGATTGCATGAGACTATGGAGGATGGCGCTAGTATCCGGGATACTTTCAAAAGTTTTTTTCATTTTCGTATGAGACCATCAAATGAAGCTATCAAAGCCAAATTTTTCGCTCGTTGGAATATGCTGTAGGCAAGATAGCCAATAATAAATTTCCAGCATTAGCTACCGAATAAGCAATAACATAGTCGTAAATAAACCCATAAATGTTCACAATTTATGAATTTACGAAGATTATTTCTTGACAGTACATCGGCTGCCGCTTTTGTAAATCGAGAGATCATACACTGAATTTTTCATTTACGATGTCGCTTTTGATTTTACTCAAAATGTTTGAAAAAATATTCGAAAAAAAGCCTCTGTCGTTGATCGAAAAAGTGATTAACACGCTCTGTAATTCAGTGAATAATTCTGAGGGAAACAATCCTAGGCACATTTAAATGTCATTCATTAGTAATAGTTTAGGACTTCATGCTGAATAGAACGGAATCAATGGTTTCCTTCACAGAAGAAAAAATTTCGACATCCATACACTAATAAAGGAGGATAGGGAAATTTTGAAAAAACCTTTTATAATAATTGTGATTTAGTGGTATATAGAGTATCTTTTTGTGTGAGCATTTGAGGCTATATGGCGGATGTATACCCTTGAGTGGTCATCCTAGATCACTAAATAACAGCTAATCACGAACTTCGACGTTATGGCTGTGATCGGTATTCGAACTCATGTCATTCTAGATCATCACTATTCAATTAAATAATAAATTAAGGTTTTTACTGAATTCTGAAAAGTGTTAACCACTTATTGAGTTGATGGGAAACTCGTTTTCCAACATAAACAAATGCTATACAGTAGTTAAAATATCTCGTTTTATTACCTTCTTGACGATATATTTGTTGGTACATTGCATCAAAGAATTATCCAACTTATTGATCTGTAGTTGTAGTGAACATTGGTGGAGCCACTTCCGATGAATTTCTTCATATTCGGTAGGTAGTGCTGAAAAGTCGCTATTTGCTAACTTTTCTATAAAACAACCAAAGGAGCGAAAAGTTTGAATTTGCTAGTTTCAAATGACGATCTATTCAATGCCGTCAAAAAATCCAAATAAAAATTTTTAAGAGTGCTTTGCGTTCTGAGTCTGCTCATAGGCGCTCTCATAATACCATCATCAGTTGTTGTTTTAGTTTTATTTATGAATGTTAAAACTGTATTATTTATTTTATCATTAAATGATTTTATCAAAATTAAGATCTAGAATACCTTGTTTAATACCATTACGTTATTAATGTGTACTATATTATAAATGCATATAAAGTAAGAGATAGTGGACAACAATAAATAGACGTTTCAAAACGATGACTAACGTAAACAGATAAATCGATGAAGAAAAGCAACGAAGCAAAGTATGATGACGTCGATGAAAAGAGGAAAAAAACTAGGAAGAGCAGAATGAAAAATAACCGAGGAAGAGTACGATGAAAAAACTATACAACAGAAGTACAGAATCTGCTCGTGTGCTCGTTCGGGAATTTTTTTTCAATTTGGGGAAATTTTCAAAAAAAATATTGTGTCCGAAGAAGCTTTTCAGAATATTACTGTGAATTGAGTTTTTTATGAAACTATTAAGTCTGTAATATTCTTCGAATTATTTTTTCTTCCCATGGCGGAGTCTGCACTTTTGTTATATATCGACGTCGATAGATAAACAACAATTAAACACTATTGTTTATTCTTTCAATATTGACAGTTCTTATTTTCGATTTTTTCAAATAATTTTATCTAAAAATTTATTAATTTGCTTTTCTAGATGAATATTTAATGAAAAGATTCCATTAATATTTGATAGTTTGCATATTTTTTCAAAAAAAATTAGAAATCGATTTATAAAATGTAAATGCTTTTTTCGGTGTTTTTTAGTTAAAATAAAGATGACGGATCTTTCAGCAAAGTTAACAAACTCTCAAGCAAGATATCATCATGAAACAGATAGTGTCAGCTCTATTGAATCTGCAACCAACAGTTACTTAAAAGAATCAGATATCACTAAACAACCAGCTCAACCAGAATCCGCACAAAATGGCAAGTTACTATTGTTTAGATTTATTCTATCGGTTTGTTTTTCTTTTTCTTTTTAAATTTCAAATTAATTTTTTAATTTTAATTTAAAATTTTTTTTTTAATCTGTAAACAATGATCTTAATATAAATTCTTTGTGTTTTTTTCTTGCAGCAACTACATGTTGTCATTCATATCATTCACGTCCTCAAAGTTTTCCATACGAACCAACACCAATAAGTAAGCTAACTATTTGTGAAACAAACATTAAAATTATATTTGAAAATATGAAACAGATTTTCATTTTATTTCAAAAGATAAAAGAATAACATAATTTTCTGTTTCAAAAAGAATATGATTTTTCAAAATAACCTGGAAATTTTTTTTTTCACTTTTTCTGTGTTTGTCTCTTTGTTTTGGTCGCGCATCTCAGAACTCTCGAAGAAGCTTCACTTTCATCAATCACTTTTTTTTGTTGAAAAGAGCTTGTCACAATGCAAGGCATGACAAAGACCGTTTTTGAATTAAGCTTTGTTACTTTTATATACAAGAGTACCTTTTATAATTAGAACGCTATTTTTTTGAGACAATAAAATGTTATCTCCTTCAAAAATGAAATTAGAAAAACAAACAGGGCTCTGCATCCTGACATGCTCTTTCAAGCATCATGATATAGGGCTGAATATTTTATAATAATAGTTATATTGATATAAGAGATAGATAATTAACTTTAACCAATAAAATATAATATAAAAATGATATGGAAATTACCGCAATAGAATATCAATGATGAAAATAAGAAGCAAAAAGAAACAGTCTTCATTAAACATATACATTTTCAGAGGGAAGTCAAGTTTTATTCGAACGAATTATATTAAGACAATAAATAAAAGAATAATATTTTGAAATCTTAATCTTATACGATATAAAAGATTTGTTCGTACTATTATCGATATACAGACAAGGTATTGTTGACTCAAGAACTAACATCAATATACTGATATAAAAGCAACATTAGAGAATAATTTAGCGATTATTTATAAAATAATCAACCATTATTTTGACGATAACTCACTAACAGTATCAGTATAGAACATAGTTTACTGAACGATCTACTATGGATTTTTCTCCTTTGGAATAAGATCAATTACGATATTACAAATACTTCTATTTATCTCAAAGAAAAAACAATTTATTTGTCGACTCTTATTAGGTTTTTTATGAAAAGTTTTTAAAACTACGACGTAATAATGAGACATTTCGTATTCGATTAAGACTAAAGTTGCTTTCCTCGGTTTTTTTTTGTATTTTGATGATCATTTAATTAGAATTAAGACAATAATACGAATAAATCCGAATCCACTCAATCATATACAATTATTTCAACCGATTAAAATATCTTGGAAAAATTCTATATTTGTTTAATAGTTGATGATCGTCTTCGTGAATTAACTCTTAAATATGAAATTCAAGAAGAATTAGGTGAACATCTCCGTATACTTGAAGATTATGAAATAATTATTCTTTGTGATGATTCGGGTTCCATGAAAACAACTGTGGATGGAACTGATCGTACTCGATGGGATGAACTTTGTCAAATCGTTAAAATTGTTTTAGAAATTGGTGTTATATTTGATTCAACTGGTGTTGATATTTATTTTCTTAATCGTCGATCTGCTCAAAACGTTACAGATCCACAAACAGTTAATCAAATGTTTTCTAAACCACCACGTGGTTATACACCATTGGTAACTGCTTTAAAACATATTTTTCGATTACCAGCAACTCGTCGAGGTAATGATAAAAAAGCTCTTGTTTTTGTTGCAACTGATGGAGCACCTACAGATGATAAAGGAAATATTAATGTTGAAGATCTTGAACGTTTAATGAATGAAGAACGCCGAATAGAAACAACTCATGTTATGTTTTTAATATGTACTGATGATCCAACCTGTGTTGATTATTTAAATGAATGGAAAAGAATAATGAAAAATGTTGATGTTACAGATGATTATAAAACTGAAAGAGAAAAAATTCAAAAAAGTCATGGATTAAATATGCCATTTTCAATCGGAGATTATATTGTTAAAGCATTAGTTGGTGCTATTGATCCAACAATGAAAAATATTTAATCAATCAAATTAAAGAAAATTCTTTCTTTCTACTAATACTTTTTCTTTTATCTAGACTAACATTCGTTTATTTTGTTTCAATATATGATGTAAAATTTCATTTTTTTTCCTATGTAGAAGTTTATTTCAACAAATAAAATACTATTAGTCTATGCAGGAGACGTTGGTTTTCTCATTGAATAATCACATCATATATATATATATATGAACGACAGTGATCGTGTGATTATTGACATTTTCTATTGGTTTTATTTATACGTCAATTCAAAAAGAAAAGGAAATATACAGATTATATTTCTAGTTATTAAACATAATTCTAATGATTGTTTCAACCGGAAATATATGCTTCAAATTAATCAATATATTCGAATATTACTTTTTGTAAGAACAATTACAATAAGAATAGCCATCACAAGAGCAGCTATTTATCAAAATATAGTTAGTATACTATTGAAAAGATTATCCTAGACGAACAGCCGTTAGTGATTTGTCCAAGATCATTCAATAATTAGTGCTACCATCATTTGAATACATTGCCTTATGGATATATGTCGAACAATGTAGCCACTCAGTCATGACGAATGAATACATTGCAAGAACAACATTCAATTATAAAATAATCTGTTTTATTAAGACTAATCAAACTTCATGCATAAAACATGGACATTTCTTCTTTAATTGCTAATCTTAGAGTGTTATGTATCTTGACCAGCTTTTAATATGTTTTATTTCGATACAGTGATCTCTTCATCTTGCATGTCTTTGGGTGGGGAATGAGATAAGAAACATCGATACTCTGCTTAAAAGCTAAAGAAGGCCACTTTTTGTGATTTTTTTTAAACTTGTGAAGTAAACAGAAAAGGACAAAGAAAAAAGCCATTCAATTTCATTACCTCTACTCACTAAAATCTGGTTTTGAAAGTAAAGATCGTGTTTGAGAGCAAAATTTATTATCGGAAACTGACAGAACATGAAATTCTCTATTGTTTGATCTATTTATTTTCATTTTAGTTTAAACCTTTTAGCTAGAAAGTGCAAAATACTGGAAAGTACTTAAATCTATTTTTGTGTGGAATATTGTTTTAATTATAAAGCCTTTCTAGGCAGACAGAGTCATCTTCTATAAAGCATCATGTAGTCGGTTTCTTATACTATTTATGTCTGCAGTCATTTGATCAAATCCACAGCGCCTTAATGTGGAAGAAAATTGGAAAAGAAAAACAAATGTAAAGTGCTTTCAATTAAAAATTTCAGCAAACATTTATCTGTTATCATTTAATAGAGCTCACGGAGTTGCATAGGGGAAAATATTTTTCGATTTTTCAATTTTTTTTGTATGAAAAAAGTTGTAAACACTATTATTTATCGAAATAAGAAAAAAGAGTCCAAATGCGGATCCATGGGAGTCTGGTTTTTCTTTTACAAGATCACACTATTGAATCGAATTTCTGTCTTTTTCTCATCTATTATTGAACTTAGAAAAATATTAGAAACTTTAGTATATATACCAAAGTTTTTAACATTTTCCTGAGTTCAATGGTAGGTGAGAAAGAGAGAAAAATTTAATCCAATGGTGCAATGTCTCGTAGAAGACAAAATAGAACAAATGACTCAGTATCTTGGCTCATTTGTTTCTTATTCTAGTATATAATGGCTTTTACAATGTTTTTCATGCAAAAAAAAAATTGAAAAATCGAAAAATATTTTCCCCTATGCAACTCAATGAGTTCAATTCAATGATAACAAAAAATATTTCCTGAAATATTGAATGGTGAACACCTTACAAAATTCGAAAAGCAAAGTCGCTTGAACTTTTATTGCTAACTTTATATCATCACGAAATGTCTAACCAAAGATTTTAGACACTTTCATCATGGAAGATAATGATGAAGCAGATAATGAACGAGTATGTGGCGAATTATTTAGTTGTATGATGAATAATAAGAACAAAATATTAACCACAATGCTGTCTAGAATGGCTTGTTTCAAGTATAACTCGATTATTTCGAGTTAATTAGTCATCAGATAAAGAAATGCATTTGCAACTATAAATAAATGTTAAAAAATTTATGAGATCAAATATTTCATCCAATCCCAGACGAAGTTTGCCTGAGAAAAACAAAACAACAATTCAAGGTAATAAATGTCCATGTTTTACCATTCGAAAAATAAAACTTAAGAGAACGCAATAATATAAAATGTGGTTGTTAACATGACGTCTTCATCATATATCATCACCTTACATTACTTCTTTCAAACATTTCCTAGCAAAAGCACGTGGAGTCTACGATACAAAACTATTGTAAACCAGCTTAAACGAAAAAAAAAATCACTAAACACATTATATATTCAACACTTGTTACAACATCTGAAAAACTTTTATGCATGTCTACCAAAATTATTCCAACTCTTCTCACATTACCAGTAGAACTCATCTACCGAATTCTGGATCATCTCGATAATTTCAATCTTTTATGCTCAGCACGAAACATTTGTACACATATGAATGCAATTGTCGACAGCTATTATCGATATCAGGTAAAACACTATTATATATGAAAATTTGATTTTCAGCATCTTTAATACATTATCTATGTATCTAAGATATCAATGTTTATATATCATATCGCACTAGTGTATATGTCTTGGCTACTTATCCACGGCTAGATTGAACTGAATATATTTGATGATTTGTTGAAAAAAAAAAATTTGCGTTAAGTTCCAGTTGAAAATTGTGATTGATTACTGACAATAATTGTAGCTAAACAAAA
Organism: Rotaria sp. Silwood1; assembly: GCA_905250075.1. Lineage (NCBI taxonomy): Eukaryota > Metazoa > Rotifera > Eurotatoria > Philodinida > Philodinidae > Rotaria > Rotaria sp. Silwood1. The sequence continues at coordinate 419,853 of CAJNOP010000122.1, read as the reverse complement.
TACACCACACATAATAAGCTAACTATCAAGAATATGAGTATCATTTCTTGAGATGACGATCGATTGAACAACCCTAAGTGAATCATAATTGAAAACAACATTTCCAAGAGCATCATTGAAATCACAGTAACAATAACATTGCTAAGATCGATTTTTTCCTAGAACAATATTTCTACCATATTATTGCGTTACTGATACAAAACGATATATCGACTTGTTCGAGCTTAACGCGATGACGTTTTAGCAACACTACTTCTAACTTTTCTTAAGAGTTAGGTTGTCTAGAAAGTTTGTTCTTTCGTTGGACGATGTACCCTTGTAGCTCCTAAAATCTCTGAAAATATGAGCTCGCATGGTCAAGACATTTGAAATTTGGATACTACACTAAAAGCAACGTTTTATTAACATTTTTTAGCCAACATTTCCGAGTATCCAAAGGAAAGAAAGCTCTTCAAACAGACATCTTATTTTGATGAGAAATCGGTCTAATGAATGTAGCGCGATGATGCTAAGTGTTCTAATAATTTTGTTCTATGCTTCCTTTTGAGATATGTAAAACTGCGTAAAAAGACGATAATCTTTATATCTGAAAAACTTATATTCAAAACTTTTAAATTTTGTATTTATTGGTCATATTAATACAAAATCATAAACAAAAAAAACCAAATTGACTAATATGACGAACAATACATATGTAAAGAGTAGCGCACAAGGCATGATCAATTTGTGCATTACCTTTCTCTGTCTCTCTGGAACGTTTTAGTGGTTAGAGGATTTCGTTATTTGCTAGTTGTTGACTTTTAGATTGTGATACAATACTAATTTCTCACTAGAAACAGTGTGAAAATATTTGGACTTGCATATGTAGGAGAACAATCAAGATGCGGCAGATGCATATTGAGAAGTAGAACAAAATTTGCAAAGACATATATTGTCGTAATACATGCAGAAGATGATGTATATCCTTGATAATTGATGATGACTGCTAGATAGTGTTAATCCTAGTACTGTAAATGATTATAGATAAGAGAACATTATGGTAATTTGCAATTGAATAAACATAAAATCTATGACTTTCGAACAGATAAAATGGGAACCTATTGTTGGTATATAAAAACTGGTCTATTTTTCAAGATCGAGAAATAACTCACTCAATTACTGTTAAGCCTTCAAACAATTATACATGTTTCAAGTAACTTTGCAATACCAAAATCTACAGCGTGCTTCTCTCTCTTCTGTGATGTTTTTGATATTGAAAAGATTCTTTCCAAGTATCAGAATGAGCAAAGGCGAAAATCTGCCATTCATTACACGCCACTCCTAATTTTATTTTAATTGACAACTTACACTAATCGTTGATATTCTAAGAATAATTCATTAGTAATTAACAACAAAGTTTATTATTTATAGCTTACAGAGATTTTTCAAGAATAAATCATTACTTGAAAAATTCGTTTCCAAAGAAAAAAACATGCATCAGATAGATCATTTTTCGTTACACAATGCTGCTATACATAGGGTAGTTTTACTTCAGCTTGTTATAAAGACGTATGACACACAGAAAATCAACTGTTGTGCCATAAAACACATCCGCTATTATAGATTCAACCAGAGTTAAACAATCTTCTATTTACTAAGCTGTTTAGATGTATAGGTTCAGTTCATTTAATGGACTATATAGAGGGATCTTCTTCATCTAATTAGACAATGCTTTATGAAATGGAAATAATGAGTTTTTAAAATGATGACTTTAAACTTCCGGTCCTTGAAGTTACACGCTACGTGAACAAGCCGATATCAACAGTTTCCTTTCATTGAGCATCAGCTGAAACAACATATGTAACCATAACAATGGTTGACAGACAAACAAAAGAGAGTCAATACACTATGGCTGAGTGTGATAGCACGAACAGCTTTTTCCATCGATGAGAAATTTTCGCTTTTCTACTTTAAACATTGCCGGGCATAAGGGCTTAATTTTCACGAGTTTTTCCATCGATACTGGACTTCACCATTCTTTCTTGAATTTCGAGATTAACTTCATGCATTCTACAACAATTCAAAGACAATTTAAATACTTGTTGACGGTTTCCTATATCTTTTCTCACAAAATAAGTATTTCGACGTTTCATTTATTACATTGAAGATTTCAAAATTCACACAATACCTAACCATTATAGGTGTACTGCACTAGCTCTTCGCATACCGTTGCATCATTTCAAATTTTTCTTATTTCAACTTATAGACATCCATGCCATTTGATCTCAGTAGTAATCTTATCGGCGATCAAGAAGCACAAAGTCTTGCTAAAGCTCTCAAACAAAATCAAGTAATATCCGCACTTTCCATATCTACGACTTCCTGCCTGTTCAAAACAGACACTCACCACACTGGACCTCAGTAGCAACCAAATAGGTGTTCAAGGAGTACAACATCTTGCCGATACTCTCGAACAAAACCAAGTAATATCTTCCCTTCTCCATGCACCATTCATTGCCTGTTCAAAAACAGACACTAACCTCACTTAATCTTAGTTGGAATCGAGTAGACAATCTAGCAACACAACTTCTTGCCAAAGCTCTCGAGCAAAACAAGGTAATATCTCCACTTTTTCTGTCTATCAACCCTCACATATTCGAAACAGACACTCACCACACTGTACCTCGCTTACAATGAAATTGATGCTCCAGGAGCACAAGATCTTCTCAAAGCTCTCGAACAAAACCAAGTAATATCTTCACCTTCTATATTCATTATTCACTGCTTGTTTAAAAAAGACACTCACCACCATGAGCCTTGGAGGAAACCAAATCGGTGATCAAGGAGCACAACATTTTGCCAAAGTTCTCGAACAAAACAAGGTAAGATCCTTTCTTCCCTATCTATCATTCATTGTCTATTGAAAATAGACACTCACCATACTGAACCTCAGTAGCAATCAAATCGGTGTTCAAGGAGTACAACATCTTGCCAAAGTTCTCGAACAAAACAAAGTAATATTTCCCTTGTCTATTTACCATTCACTGCCTGTTCGAAACAGACAATCACTACACTAGACCTCGGTAACAATCGAATCCATGCTCAAGGAGCACAACATCTTGCCAAAGCTCTCGAACAAAATCAAGTAATGTTCCTATTTTTCGTATCTATTATCCACTACTAGTTCAAAACAGACATTAACCATCTTGGATCTCCGCGGCAATCAAATTGGTAATCAAGGAGTACAACATCTTGCTACTGCTCTTGAACAAAACCAAGTAATATTTCCATCTTCTTTATCTATTATTCATGGTCTGTTCAAAACAGGCACTTATCATCCTGGACCTCGGGTACAATTTAATCGGTGTTCAAGGAGCACAATATCTTGCCAAAGCTCTTGAACAGAATCAAGTAATATTCACACCTTCTCTATCTATCATTCATAGCTGGGTGAAAACAGACACTCACCACACTTGGTCTCCATAGCAATCAAATAGGTGCTCAAGGAGCACAAGATCTTGCCAAAACTCTGGAACGAAACAAAGTAATATTCCTCATCTTCTTCTCTATCTATCAGCCACTGCCTCTTCAAAACAGACACTCACCACACTGAGCCTCGGCGGCAATCAAATCGGTGATGAAGAAGCACAATATCTTGCCAAAGCTCTCGAACAAAACCAAGTAATAACCACATCTTTCATATACATCATTCATTATCTGTTCAAAACAGACACTAACGACACTGAATCTCAGTATCAATCAGATAGATGCTCAAGGAGCTCAATATCTAGCCAAAGCTCTTGAACAAAATCAAGTAATATTCTCCGCTGCTCTATGTATCATTCATAGCTGAGTCATAATAGACACTAACTACATTGAACCTCAGTGGTAATCAGATCGGTGATGAAGGAGCACATCATCTTACCAAAGCTCTTGGACGAAACAAAGTAATATTCCTGTCTTCTCTATCTATCATTGACTGCTTGTTCAAAACAGACACTCACCACACTCGTGCTCAGTTGGAATTATATTATCGATAGATATGCTGAATATCTTGTCGAAGCCGTCGAACAGCAGCGAATAATTTTTTAATTTCTCCTGATGACAAGGACTAGTTTCAAACTGATATTCTAGATACTGGATATGATAATTTAGAATCTGGTGCGAGTGCTCATGAATGTTAGTAACTTCTCTTTACTCACTCTCATCGCTGTTTTCCAGTGATATTGTATAAGAGTGTCAACTGTCGTGTTTATCCACTTGTGTTGTCTTTGAATCTTTCGTGTTTTTTGTTTTCGTGTGATTTGGTTCGAAACAGAAATATGCTGTTTGCTTCTTATTGTTAATCAATAAAGCGGTAGTATAATGCGCAATAGATATTAAGAAAAACAAACGTCTTTTTACTAACATTAGTTTCAAATAATGAAAGAAGATTTCTACTACGTCTTGAATTTTTGCGGACACGATTTAAGCAGGCGAAATGATGCCAAGATATTGATCGTCGATGTTTAATAGCAGAGCGATAAGTTTCGATTTCAGAAACATGAATGCAGTGTATAAATGAACAGATGAATAGGAAATGGATTTTCTTTCAATTCCCTTGCTTCTTGCTTACGTCTTAGCCATTGCCCTATTCGATGCTTTTTGATTCAAACATTTTTTTTAATTTTCTATACGAAATATACATACGGTAAAGTCCTTTAATGGCAGCATCCCATTTTAGATACACAACATTACAAAGCACTGCTGGTCATGGTAGACCAGTACAGCATCTTGCAGCTGATGTCTTAGTATTGCAAGCACAGTTCATTATGATACTACAAACAAGTATCTTTTTATGTTTGTTTTTGTTTTTGCCATAAACATTTGTTATCATTGAATAATTAGATGATTCAATCCTAAAAATGAATAATTCAGAATATCAACGAACTCTAGCTTCCTGATTTCGGATCGAACTATATTAAATCAATGTTTGTTATATCATTAAACAATCCGATTGTAAGAGGCATGCATAGTAGCGAATAGCTTTGTAGAGCATTATTTTACGGCTTCAGAGTACCCCCACCTCTTGATAGGACTTATAGTCAAAAAGAAGAAAATGGTAAAAGCAGATCTTCACAGGTATTCCGATAGGACTGAAATCTTGACCTTGCTACTCGAATTTATAGTTTTCTGAATGCCACCGTCCTAATTTTGACTCCGAATCATAACATCTTTCACTCATAAAAAAAGAATGCGAGGTTTTTCAAAAAGCTTAAGTGAAGGTCAACTAAACGACCACCTAATCTTACTTAAATCTGACCATCACTAAATTTTTGTTTTAGATCTATTTAACTATAGTAAGAGATCATATTGTGAAACTTATGAATCCAAAATATTAGGATTCTCTGAGATATTTGTAATACACAACATACTAAAGAAAACAATCCACCAATTTTTCGAGTTACCACACAAACATTAAAAAAATGGCTCTTTTCACACATTGTCATTTTTTTTAGGTTCTATTTGTCTTTATTCATCGCTTTCAGTTGGACAAGGTCGCAAAAGATGCAGAAAAGAATTCTCTGAAAAATAAGTTGTGGCAGTAGTCACTACAATAATTTTTATTAATGGAGCGTGCTTCCACAAGGAAGGATCTATGGTTTATGAGTATTATCTTGCTCATAGTTTGCCTCTAAGATTTTTAAGTCGTGGTATCTCAAAAAAATGAATCGAGCTTTTGAAAGCGCTTGCAATTCGACATCTTTTGAGATACTAAAAGAGCAAAACTGTATGCACAAGTTTTAGTAGGAATCACAAATGGTGAACTTTGAGAGCCCTGAATAACCATGTTGACTAGTCTTCAGTCATTATGTAGACTAAATTCGTTTCAAATAATAATATGACTACATATTCATGAACAGCATCAAAAACTGAATATAAAAATACTAGCTGTTTGAACATACGTTTTATAAACTTCAAAAAAATAAAGCCAAGTAGAAATAGTCTGAATTTATGTCGGAGTTTTTATTTATGATAAAATACATTTTGATCCAATGCAGATTTTTTGTGCTGATTTCATATATGCTACTTATTTATCTCCCATATTAAGCTACCCAATGAAAAACTGTTGACTACGAACCTTATTGTAACAGCTATGTGTCGTTTTGTCATTTAGTATAACAAATGTAGTCCCTACTGAATTCGCGTGCACGACTTTTTGTCGTCTGATTAATATCTCAAAAAATGCAGAATTTCAAGCATTTCCGAAAGCTGGATTCAGTTTTTTTTTGGGAGGAGACACTCGACTCAACACTCTTAGAGACAAATTATTGGCAAGATAACACTCATAAATCATAGATCCCTTCTGGTTTCAAAAGCATGCTCGGGTGACTAAAAGTGATTGTAATGACTACTAGCATGGCCCGTTTTGTAGAGAACTCTTTTCTGCATCTTTTTAAACCTTGTTCGAGTAGAAGCAAATAGCATCGAAGAAACCCACAAGATGCTAAAAAAGACATTTTTTAAAAATTTTTTATGATGTAGCTGCCAAAATTAAAGGACTGTGTTCTTTAGTATTTTTCATGAATAGGTCAGAAAATCTTAATATTTTAGATTCATAAGATTTCACAATATGATTTTTTCGTTTAGTTAAAAAGATGATAAAAAATTCAGCAGTGGCTGACTAAGATGATAGTCTGGCGAAGCCTCTTTTAAAATCAACCCTGAGATATAGTCTAAGGTATCTTCAAAAATATTTTCAGTTAGATAGGACACTGTTTAACAGGAAGTGTAAACAAGTCTGATAAGATCGTACGAAAAGGCAGGATTTTCTGACAAAAATCTTGTTAAAAATTTGTTTCCTCGAATACATATGTACTTATTTCAAGTTCTCTATACGCAGCAAAATTGATTAAAAAAGAAAGCGACCAGTACTCTTACGCAATATGATATGCCGACTGTATCTTGAACCTTATTGCTAATAACACATGGATAAATTTCAATAATTAGAACACTTAAAATTATTTTTTTTCTAATTCTACATTTGAAATACAATAAAAAATATTTCAGAAAAAAAAACAAAAAAAAAAAGAATTCAAATTTTCTTTTTTCCTTTATTTTTATTGTTATTTTATATTCTTCTTCTTCTGCTTTTCAAATTATTCAATCTGATTCATAAAATGAGATAGCATTTTCAACAAAATAATCATAAATTTGTTTTCGCATGGCATCAACATCTTGTTCAAAACCAACTAATGTTAATTGATTTTGTTTAACTTGTAATAGAACACGTCGTCGACGAAAACCACCTGGATTTGAATAAAGATCACGTACATATGCATGCCAAGAATCACTTGCTAAACAACGTTTATCATCTTTATCTAACATTATTGAACAAACACGTATATCATGACGAAGAAAATCATATACACGATCACAATTTTCACGTTTTAAACCATATAAAGCAAGTTTATGATGAAAATTATTTGTTGATTGACCCTGACTATTCATATTAGATGTTGGAGAAGTAGAACTTCGTCGATGATGATCAGTTATACGTTCAATTTCATAAGCACATACATATTCAGCACGTATTAAATTTTCAATAACTATTTCAACTAGTTCGATATAGAAAATATAAAAAAAAAAAAATTATTTTATCATCAAAATAATGGACATTTTTTTTTTATTCTTTATTACCTGTATCAGGATTTGATAGAAAAACAGCCATTTCTTTTCCAATTTTATAATGTTTATGAACAATTCCATTAAGTATTGATTCAAAATAATGTTTACAAAGATTTACTTGATCAAGTGGACCACGAAAAATAATACGTCGTCCTGTACGATCAATATCAATAGTTAAATTCATATAAGTACGTCGTGATAAATCAATAAAACGCATTGAAAGTAGATCAATTTGATATAAACGTAAATTCTCAAGACTATCATCAATAATGGCCATTGATGGTTGTAATAATGCTGGTGGTGGTGTTAATTCAATACTATTAAAACTTTGTTTTGATGGTGAAGATGATCGAAGTAATAATGATGATCGATGATTATTTACTTTTGGATCACGTGTTGCACTTACTGGTTTACTACGATAAATAGCATCGTTTAAAGGTATATGATTTATAGTTGTTGTACGTGTTGTAAGCATATCAGTTAGTTCACTTAAAGCATGATCTAAATGATCTTTTAATGCTGTTACAATAATATGATCTTGTTGACTATCCAATGGTGCTAATTGAATAAGACGTGTATTATCTTTTAATGAAAGATCAGCAAGTTGTTCAGATGTAATCGATGGTATTTTATTATTATTCCATGGTACTTTATGTACAACAAGACGTTCATTTAGAAAATGTTCAACTAATTTTTCAATATCATTTGTCCATTTTAAACGAAGTTTTACTGTTATACGTGATTCAGTATAACTTATTTGTATAGTATCTTCTGTTTGTAAACTAACATTACCATGATATGGTTTTAATAGTTCACGTAGTTCATCAAGTAATGGACGATTTTTAAGTAAAAAGGCATAACGACTATTATCTAATGCACGATAACATATTGGATCAGGTTTTTTTCCAACATTTGATGCATCAATAAATGGTTCAACACCCATATGAGCATAGAAAATTTTTACATCAAGACGTTGACCATGTATCCAATGATCACGTTTTATAACTCGACAAACATCTAAATTATTTTAGACGAAAGAAAAACATGTATTAATAAAAACAAAACAAAAAAAAGAAATTCTATTATAATTATTTATTTATTTTTATTAATAACCTTTATGATCAGCAAATGTAACCAGTGCATGTTGATGTTCATGATCAAATGTTACATCAACAACTTGTCCACCATCACTACGACGTCGATTTGAAAAATATAATTCAAGTACGTCACGTGATATATCCAATGGTAAATTTCTTATCATTACAGTTGTTGGTGATGTTACTTCAGCTAATGAAATTTCAGAATCATTTAATTTTGTTCGTGTAGCATGACGACGACGTACTTCATACATATCTTAATAAAAAAAAATATATATATATATATATATAAACTTTTCTTGCTTTTATTATTATAATTTTTTTTTTTCTATATACTAACCAAGATCTGTTTTAAAAGTAACCATAACAGTTGTATCTTCAAGATTTGAATAATCAATTCTTTCTATTTCAGTTTCACCAGATAAATATTCTAAATAAAGTTCGAGATATTCTTGAACAAGATCAATTGGTAAATTAAATAGAATTAAACGACGTAAATCAACAACATTTGATTGATTGTGAGTATGATGATGATGATGATGATGATTATGATTATGATTATTTGTTAATTTGGAATTTTTTATTGGTGGAACACTTGGTCCAAATACTGTTGTATCAATTGATTTTATTGATTGAGGACTTCCCATTGGAACCGTTGGATATTGATGATAAACAGGTGGATAACGGTTTTGAACGACTGCTGGTGAGACTTGTTGCATGATTAATAGGTTAGATAAATAAAAATGTTTCAACGTAGTCCTCTTCTCGCCTTTTTTTTTCTGTCGAATGATGATAATGTTAAAAGAACGGCCCTCGTTTTAAGTAAACGAAGATAGTTGAACCGTATCGCAACAACGCATGCAAACGTAGTTGAATCGTGTCTGCCTCATTTTTTTTTCGCTTCATTTTTCTTCTTGTACATACCAACTATGTCGCGTCTTGTAATAAAAAAAAAGTCGAGAGAAAAGAAGAGTTTGCTTGACTGAGCTTCTACATATATAAATATTCGCACTTGATTGATAATTGAAGGACACCATGAGGACACTCATTATTGTGACGATATCCATTTTTAATCAATTAAAGAACCATTAGAACAGATAGTCAACCCCTTTTTTTTTCTTGAACGGTGAATATTTTATATCAATTGATTGATTAGTGGTGATGTAGAGAAAGGACAACAAAATACTATTGATCAAGGAATCTAATATATTGATAAGGAGGATTTCCTTGAATTGTTCAAAATCAAAATATGAATAAAATAAAATCTTATTTTTAATTTACTAGAATATCCATATGTTATCACATAATATATCGATTGAACATAATTATAATTAAAATTTATTAAATATCATAGAAGAAATTTTCATTACGAATACTAATTTGAATAGAACAACTCGATTCATTTATGGCTATGCGCATACTAATATTTACTCAAAAAAAAAAAATTTCTTTTTTGAACGCAACCATTTATTTCTTGTGTTTTACACATACACACACACACACACAATAGTTACATCATCAGCTTATCAATGCATTAATCATATTACGGTTGAATCTTTTCGAAAGAACCGATCATTTGACTCAAAACGACGTATATTACAAAAGAAAAATTTCAATAGAAAAAACAAAAAATTTCTCAAGTACTTGTTTACAATGTTTTTACTTAAACAATTGATGTAGTCTATTAGACTGTCTAGATCGTATAGATAGATATCAAATGATGAGCATGTTAAGCGTCAAAAGAGCTGTCCCAAGGTAACTAATATTGATGAGTGTCGCAATGTTTTTTTTTCGAGGTTGTAAACACTTTTTTCTAATAGAACACAAGAAAAGTTTTTGTCTAGAAAAAATAATTTTCTATAATGATAACGTGTAATATCCTCCATGAACGAAATATCAACAATCATCAATTATTTTACACCTTCATAGACTTCAATATTGAAAGATATATCATGCAAACAACATATTGCATTCACAACAATACTTTTGAAAACCGACATGATTTGATCAATCATTTGTTGTTGTTGTTATAAAAAATTTCATGGTTTGTATTATCAGATAACTTAGATATATACACAAAGAAAATCAACGAACAGAAAAAATATCATTTTAAACAAATTATTTATTACAGAAAAAAAAAAAAAATAAAAATTAAAAAAATCAAATTTTGATAGTATGAAAAAAAAAAAATAATCGTCTGAGTCAATTAATTCTATCAAATATATTCGCATCTTATTATAAATAATTGACTTTCTTCACGTTTTATATATGATAATATACGATCAGCACATAAAATAACAGTTTCCATTGTAACAAATGGTGAAAATACTACATGTAATTCAAATCCTGGTGCCAACTAAAATAGATATAGATTAATAAATAATGAAATATATTTGATTTTTATTTTTCGTCTACGAACCCATCCAAGTAATGATTCATATTCAGTTTTAAAATAAATAATTTTTAATTGATGATTCGGATTATGAAGACGTCCATAAACATAACGAATCAATTCAAATAATCTAACATGTTGTTCTTTTGTTATATAAGGTTTTAATAATTTTGAAGATATATATTGACTTAAACCACGTGATTTATATGCAAAATATCTCAAGTCATTACAAGCGATTTCATCATATAAAAGACGATCTTTTTCTAATGCAAGTTTAATTTGTATGATTAAATTTAATTTTTTTAATTTCTAATAAAAAAAAAAAAAAATATTCAATACTTTTAAATTTAATCTTAAAATCAATATGTTTTACTTCATTTATAGTTTGTTTAAAATCAGAAAGTATTTGAAAATGTTCAGGATTTACTGTTAATAAAACTAGACATACATCACAACTATCATCTAAATATGATATATGTGCATGAAAACAACCTCTGAAAAAAAAAAAGAAAAACACACATACCAAAAAATATATTATTCTTGAATTATTTTTCGAAAATATTTACCCCGGATCAAATCGTGGTAAACATACAGGTACCCATGATTCAACACCTTTAAATGCATCTGAACTATTAACAAGATTTATAAGTAAATAAAGATCTGATGGATGTAAATGATAATTTCTTAAACGTGCTATTGTAACAAGATGACCATGAGCAAGTATTACAGCAAATATCATATCCTTAAAAAAAAAAAAAAAACAAAAAAAATATTTTCTCTTTTTGAAATTTTTACTTGTTGTCCTCGTATTGTTTGTACAACTGTTTGTCCAATTTGATTTCGTATATTAACTGGTAAAATTAAACATTTAGCAGATGTTATAAGCATACCTAAATCACGTTCATACATATTAATAATATTATGTAATAATTTTTTTTCAGCATTTGATAACCAACGACGTATATCAAAATTTGGTTGTACAATAAATTTTTGTTTTATACGACTTAATGTTAATGTACTTATTATTTGATGATATACATATGTTAATTGTTGAAGAAGACATATTGAATGTTCATTTGTATATGTTACTAAAACAAATACAAATGGTTCTTTATGTAAAAATGCTATACGAGAACGGCCAGCTTTTAAATAATTTAATTGACTAGATTCTGTTAATTCAGCAAATGAAACAAGTGTTTGCATAACACCCATTAATGTAACTAATTGATCTTCATCACCATATCTAAGATATACAAAAAAAAAAAAAAAAACTGTAAAATAATTTATCATTTAAAGACCTGACCTTGTAAAAACTGGTTTACCATTTTCACTCATAACAAATACATGTTTAACACGACTTTTAAGTAAATTTATATATGATTCATCATCACTATTTTGATTTAAATGTTGTTCATCAATACTATTTGTTGAAATTGAATCAGTTACATTTGTTATTATATCATCATCAATACTTATCTAGATATGACTGATGAAAATAAACGATATAATTTTAAAAAATTTTTAGAATTATTCTTACATTATTTGAAGAATCTATTATTGTTGGTGGTGGTGATGGTGTTGGTGATTCGGATAGAGAACTTTGTCGAATAAAATTAATTAAACCTAATGATGGTTCTTGTTCATCATCAAAAACAGTCGATTCATCAGAATTTTGTATTAAATTTTCATAGGATGGTAAAGATTCTAGATTAGATATTAATTCATCGGGATTATCTAGTCTTCTTGGTATTATAAAATCTAACACAGACATCACTATTATCTAAAACTACATAGAAAATTGTTTAGTTTCTTTTTTTTCTTTTTTGTAAATCTGACATCATTCGAAAAGAAAGAAAAAACCTAAGTCATTTTACGTTTACTTACTTGAATAGAGAGATTTAGTTTGTCTATAATGCATGTTGTGTAATAATTATAGATAATAACAACGAATGAATTCGAAATAAAAATCTTGATAAGAATGAGTAATAAAAAAAACATGGAAATGATAATGTTTATGAGTAAGAATTTTAAAAAAAATTATTTGTACATAATATTTAGTATAATTTTTTCAGATGTCACTTTTACAGAATTATTCATAATTCTAGAATAAGAAAGAAACTCAAGTTTAATAAGAATAAATCTTAATCTACTACAATTTCATCTAATAGATTAATTTATATTCATTTTAAGAAGTTATATTATCATATTTTCTTAAAAAACTTAAAGTATGATATATTTAATTTTCTTGACTTTCTATGTAATTTTTCGTCAATAATTGTCCTCAATATATATATATATGATGCTACCTTATCAGTTAAGTCACAATAGAAAATGATAAGATAAAACATCGCTCGATCACAAAAAAAGAAAAAACGAAGTTAGTATTTAAAAAATTGCATTTTAAATAATTCTTAAACCGACTATGAAAAATTTTCTTTTTGTTAAACTAATTAAACTTATACAAACTTTTTCTTATATCTTTCGATAGTACATAAGAACAAATGAGTTTTATATATATAAAAAAAAAACAAAAACTTGTAAATCATTATTCTCATATTCATGGTAAACGCTCAACCTTGATTGATCTTGGATATAACTCTAATACTTTCTATTACTTATTTTTCTTCCTATAGAATATTTGCATAAAACATTTATAATTAACAAAAATTCATAGTAGAATTCTTTAAAAATGAATTATAATTATAGTGAATGACAAAAAAATAAAACATAAATATTTCTCACTATTCGAAGTATTTTGACGTATTAATTCCATATTTTTTAAACTTTTTTTTTTTTATCGATCAGGTAAGACTCTTTTTTGTCTTTATCAGTTCAGATACGATTCTTGTCTGATCTTCAAGGTAACTGTCATGTGATATCAAGAAATATGGATGCATATCTATGAACGTATTAATATGATTTATTCATTGAACACGACGATAGTTAATAGGTCATTGCATTCAATTTTACTAACAATACAGTACATATACAACCTTTTCACACAATATATTTTACTGAAAGCTAGGTCAATGTTTAATGACAGCATACAATATTGTGAACATTGCCGTATGATGACTCATTTTCATATCTTATCTCTCTGTAGATTATGAAAACTATGCACAATCCTAACTATCATTTCAGGAAAAAGATCTTATTCAGAAATTGTATCAATTGTATATCAATATAAGACAAGTAAAGATATTGAATAGAAAAAATATATATCTTGCTTAATAAGAGAATCAAATTCAAGTTCATCTTAGAAAGTTTCTAAGAAAAACAAATATTATCAAAATCAACAGATCTAATAATAATCAGTTGTAAATAATGAATATGAATTATACTAAAAAATCTCTTTGTCATTCTTTTTATATTTCATCGAAATTGTATGAAATAAAATTTATTTTTGTATTTTGTTAATAGTTTGTAGTAGAAATAAAATAACAACGAAAGAAAATTTGTTTATTGATCTACAATAAAAGCTAGACATTCATCGCAAAAACATATTCAAAGTAAGAATCTTACTTAGGGCATTCCAAAAGTAGTGGCAATGACACTTTAATACTGTATAGTAAGCTTGAAGAAATTTTCTTTTTTTATGTGGTGATAGAGAAAACGATGCTCTATTTTTCTGTGCTATTTGATCACTCTTCCACTAATATCATAATAATAAAATTTCGATAAGAACTGTTTTTGTCTAAAACTTCACTAGCGGGTGAGACAGATTAAATGTTTCAATCACTTAATATGTTGTATTAAAAAACAAAATATACCACAAGATGCAGCGTGAAAAGCTCTACAATTTACGTAAGACCACTTATTTTATAGTTGCACTTTTTGTTTTCAAAATGAACAAAATTTTGAGCGACCAATTTTCAACCGTGCGAAAACGATATTTTTTTGGTACAAGATGAATTCATTTTTTCTCATTTCATCGTTTTGTCACCTAATATCTTTTATTTAGAAAAACAAAATACATCACAAGATGCAGCGTGAAAAGCTCTATAATCTTCAAAGTAAAGGTCATTTTAATTGTGTACTTCTTGTTTTCAAAAAAACGCAAAATTCTGTGCGACCATGTTCACTGCCCCGAAAAAAATCATTTTTTTTCTATCCGAAAAGAAATTCCTTTTTTCTTATTCCATATATGAAATAAACTGTGCTTTGTAAATTGTAGAGCTTTTTTTACGCTGTATCTTGTGGTATATTTTGTTTTTTTAATACAACGTATTAAGGGATTGAAAATTGAAATGCAAAACATAGCCATTAATCTGTCTCACCCGCTAGTGACGCTTTACACAAAAACAGTTCTTATCGAAATTTTATTATTATGATATTAGTGGAAGAGTGATCAAACAGCACAGAAAAATAGAGCATCGTTTTCTCTATCACCACATAAAAAAAAGAAAATTTCTTCAAGCTTACTATACAGTATTAAAGTGTCATTGCCACTACTTTTGGAATGCCCTAAGTACTTCATTAGATGAAATTTAGTCGACACCCAAGATAATCATTATGACAATCTTATTCACACATACTTCTTCTTACTTAAACACTCAAAAACATATATATTTTTTTTTTCGTTTACTTGAAAACAAAAAGATTTATGACGTAGAATGTTCGTTCGATTTAATATTAGTATTAAAAAAAATAAGAATTCTTTATTGAAATGAAATACATACAAATATTGCTTGATAAATTTTATTGAACTTAGAATTAAACTATAGTTATATGCAATTGTGTACTAAATACGTTGTTCATGTTTCCATATATCTGGGATATATTTTGTAGCGTATTTGATCCAAGCATAAGTCTTGTTAGAAAGTCAATATTAGCTTCTTTTTTTTTGTAATTTGTTATGTCTTAATCTATTATTAAATCATTAATATTTACATTCAATTAATCTTTCATATTTGATAGTATTTGTTCATCAGTGTACACATTGTGTGTATGATTCATTGTCTAAAAAAAAAAAGAACATCTTGTAAAGTAACACGCAAAAAAAAAAGAAAAAAGATTGTCAGCTTTTTCATCTTCAAAACAAAAAAAACTCCAAATTAAAAAAACAAATACTTTTTTTTTTTTGCTCAACATATAGTTACAAAAATATCAAAATAGGTAAGCATTAAAAACGTGTACTTAAGAAAATTGTTGTTAGTATGATACTTGACCGATTATTAGTAAAAGAAACATAAGTATTCTTGATAGGATTTTGTTTTTTCTTACTTGCTCTTCTTTTTATGTACAATGGATTATAAAAATGTTTGTTGTGCATAAAACATTTTAAAAAATAAAATCGATTCATTCGTTAAAATATGTATTCAAAACGACAACAATTACCATTGACAATATCTAATTGGATAGACAAAGATGTTAAAGTAAAAAAATTTACACCTAATTTAGGTTCTATGTCAATAGATGCTAGACAAAATGTTATGTTAAGTCGACAATTTTTTTCTAATATGACTAATTTATCATATGAACGTAATCGTAAAATTACTCGATGTGATTTTGAAAAAAATAAATTTCTTAAAAATCAACGAATAAAAGCCGAAACAATTATGCCTGGTCTTTTACCGTATGTAAAATTATTTTTTGAATATTATTTTTAAAATTTAATAAAATATTTATTTAGATATATTGAACCATTAATAAATGATTTATCTCAAGATACATCATCGAAAAGTACATTTAATAAAAATGAACCATTTATAAGTTCATCATTTCAATCACTTACATCATCATCATCATCAAATATTAAATCCGAATTAACATTTTCACGAGAACAATCAATTAAAAAAACTAAAATGCCACAAATAAATACAACAAAATTTTCTAATCGACAACAAAAATCATCTGAACGAATATATGGTTTAAGTCAAATAACAAATAATCATCGTAATTCAATAAAACAAAATCATGTTCGTTCAAATACTCTTGTACCATTAACTGTTCATGATCTATTTGGTGATTTCAATGATGATTCTAGTTATGAATCTTTTTTTCCTGAAAAACCTAAAAGTGCAGCAAAAGATCGACGTTTTGATCGATTAATTCATTTATTTTCGGATGTATATGAATATAAATCAAAAAATTATCGAACAGTTAAAAGTATAATTCAATCAAATCCAGCTTTACAAAATGATAAAAAACAACAACAACAACAACCAATATCAGATTCAGTTGAAATTAAAAATCATCAACAAATACTTCCTGATGAATCTTATAGTAAAACAGACATGGATTTAATGGATGTAGTTGCATAATATATATTTATATATAATATTTATTTTGTTATGAGAAATTAAATATTCTAGAAACAAAAAAAAAAAGATTTTGATCAATTATAAGATAAAATAAAATAAAAAAACTCATTGTATCATTTTGATTTAATGAATAATAATAATCAATTCAAAAGAAAACAAATTATCTGTTTAGTATAATTTATTTTTTTAGAATAAATTTTAAAGAGAAAATAGGAAGCAAACAAAAATGCATGACACAATAACAAAATTTATTATTGTGTTGGAAAAATATATTTCCGTTTAGAGTATTATTGTAAAAAGATCAAGGCATTGAAACGGTATTCTTATCTATTCGTATTGAATATAAATTAATAGTAAGCGTATACTCGTCATTTTGAATAGAAGAAAGAAAGTTAGTGGAAAAGAATGACTCATCTTGTGGGATTTCAAGGGTTCCCCATTCTCTGAAATGAAGAGAAGGCCTGTCCCATCTTATCAGCTACTATATATTTACTTAATCTGCTATTTCATTTAACAAAAAATTTGGGTTACTCTTAAATACGATTTCATACTATTGTTAATATAAAGTATCCTATTCATTCTATTTGAACATTTGCACAGTAGATTCATTTCTCTTACTTTTTCTTCCAGTTATTTATTTTTGGTTCTGTTACAATCTGTAATCTTCTTTCTGTGCTTTTTTCGATAGTTATTTACGAATTACTATACATGTCTATTATTAAATCTTCGTTCACAATATCAATAAAGTATTTTCATAGTAAAAAATTTCAACTTTTATTTTTAATCTTTTTCAAACTATAATTATTCGAATACTTTTTTTCGTTGTAGATTAATCGAAAAAAGAAATATTTATCTAGTCTTAGATATTCATTTTAAGAAAATATTTCTAAAATGGCGTCAATTGAAGAAATAGAACACGAACATATTTGTCAATTTGAATCAATACATTATCAAATTCATAATATAACATTACAAAACAGTTGTAAATCATTGTATGCACGAGGTTTTGACGATATAACAATCGATACAACAAGTATAGAAAATATTACAGATGTTTCATTTACAAAATGAAACTTACTTAGATTTTTTTTCCTAATATTAAAAATTATCTTAGATAATCAATCATATAGCAATACAAGTGATATTATAGATTTTAACAATATATAATTAGAAAAAAAAAGAATGAAATGATTCATTTATTATTTTCAAAAAACAAAAGACTAATATTAATCTTTTTTTTTTAAAGTTCAGATTGTAATATGTGATCAAATTTCTTTTTCTGTACAAATAAATCCTGTTTTGTTTTTTTTTAGTTTTCGTTGCATTTAATAAAAAAACAAAAACAAAAAGGAAACAAACTATCTTAAGATAATTAATTAGATCGATCATATGTATCGCAATATATATATTTTTTTTTCTTTACGACAAAAAAAAAAAGAAAGATACGTTAACATAAGATAAAAACAACAATAACAAACGTCTATCAATCATTCCGGATGTTGTTACATAGATATATTGCACGATTATTTTGTATATTTACCCCAAATATGTAACATGAATACACTTGCAATAAAAATTAAACTCATAACAAGTACAGGTACAGGACCAACCTTAAGACCTGGTGAATCTTCTGTATAAAAACGCCAAACACCAGCACTTGCACCACCACCAGCACCTGGTCGACTACGAGCTGGTGCAGTTGCTTTACGTTGACGAACACCGGCACCACTACCTGTTGCTCGTGGTCCTGATGATTTACCTGTATCGCCTTTACCAACCTAGAAAAAAAAAACTCGCATGTATAATATACATATTGAAATAAAATAAAAAAGAGAAATGTCTAAACGAAATACATACGCTTGTTCCACTAGGTGAAGCTGGCATGATTAGTTAAAAGAAATAAATAAATGATTTGAAAGAAATGCTAACAAAACAGATCGATTAAATGGGCAGAGCGTTGAGAAAATATGGATGTGAAAAACACGTACACGTGTGTATTTTGATTGAAAACCAATCGGATAAACGAATGTATGCGTGTCATAGAGAAAAAAGAGGTCACTAACAAAAAAAAATAATACAAAAAAAAACCGCATGTCGCTAGTTATTTTACTTTTTGAAATTAATAATAGATGGTGTTGATATACATATTTTTTTTTTCTATTTCATATATTTTATTTTGTAATGTGATTAAAATGAAGGATAATTAATCAAGGATCAATTTCTGTTTTTTTTTAAAATGTATTTTCAATAATAAAATCATCAAAACGCTTGATAAGAATATGGCTGTATCATTTTATTAAGAAGTTTAGTTTTCTTCGGTTTCATATCAAAATTCGGAAACAAAGAGCTTTGTAAATGAATCCCTGAAGTATATTTTTTTTTGTCTGATTTGAACGAATCTGAACGTTTGGGTACGATCTTCAATGCAATCATTTTTAGTCAATTAATAAAAGAAAGAAAAAGTAAGCTAAAAGAGAGCATTTCAGGCTTGGTTATAGTATACTCAAGCCCAAACGTTGAGCCAGACTTCGATTTCAACAATAAGTTATTCAATTATTTGTTCATTGAGAGTTAAAACTTTTGAAGAAATTTGTTTTTTGTTGTGTTGCCAGTGAAAAGATTTATTTATTTTCGTATATAGCAATAAACCTATAGTAATCAGATTGTGAATCAATTGTTTTGAAAATTGGTCGAAGCTGAATGTTGTTGACTAATAATTTCCACAATTTCAAGAGAAATCATTGCCATATTAATGAAAACCTGATGATAAAAAATGCAAGTCTAAATGCGAATAAACTACGAGAAGACTATCGAATTTTTACCATATTTCATTGATATTCGAGAAGTTAGTTCCGATTTCATAATGCTTACTGATTATCATGAAAAAGAGCTTTCTTCATCAGATGAAAAATCTTTTTCGATCATGTTTTATATTCGTTCAATAAAAATAAAGCCTACTAGAGCTTTCTAACGAGAACGCATGCTAGTAATCGATACATATTAAAGAAGGAACTAAAATCCGATCTTCTTCCTAAAGCAGAAAATAAAATAAGCAGTTGCTGTATGATTTTATAGAGAATTAATCAAGGAACCTTGTGAAATTAACAAGGAAATCCACTTAGATTTTCGCTTTACATTTGACTAAGTATCAAATTTTTATACCTTAAGACAGCTCAAGTAGACTAACTTCCATATAAGCTTTAAACAAAGTCTTCTTGAGATATGAAACTTTCAAAAAATGCATGTTACATACACAATCCATGGAGCAGGATCTATGTCTTGTAAAACTCTTGTCGGGAAGAGACTTCCTTTAAAATTATTGAATTTTTTTATGGAAACTAGTCTAATTGAGTTCTCTGTATGCGCATTGTTTCAGCCCAATATTTGAAGATACGATCTTTCTGAAAAATTGGATAGTGTAATCTAATCTTAATAGAAATGCAAATCCTTCCAGGAATTTTTCTAGAACACTATGTAATACATATATAGGCAAAACATCATTGAAATCGGAAGAAAAAATTTGAGACATTTTCCTTGTTTGTGCATGTTTATCCAATGAAACATGAGTGAGATAAATAAGTATGGAAACATTCTTTTATGATTCACTAGTTTTTCCTTTGCAACGAAAAATTTATTATGTTCATTCGGCTCATATTTATTGAGACAAAAAAACAAACGACAAATACAGAAATTTATGTATAGAATAAAAATAATAGTCACTGCATAGCAGGTGTTGGTAATTTTGCGTCTAATTGTACACCTGATCCAGAATATCCTTAAATAAACAGAAATGAGATTCAATATTTATTCCTTTTTTTTTTTTGAAAATATTTCTTACCAGTACCACCACGTTGCATTGGAATAATATCATTATCAGTTAATTTGTCACCTGTTATAGGATCAATCATATCTAATTTAATTAATCGATTAATACAATCCATTGTAACAACATAACCGGATGTACGTAAAACTGCACAAGGTACAGAATTACCAAGTAAATCACCAGTTACAGCACAAACATATCGATCACGTACAGCAACTAATGGTCGTTTTTTAGGATCAACATCACCAGCTAATTTAAATTTAACATCAATTAAATCTTTCATTGTTATTGGTTTGCCTGATATAGGACAATAAACATGTTGATCAGGTTTTTTTAATTCAGCTTTTTTTGCAGCTGGTGTTAATGATGGAATCCAAAAACTAGGTAATTGTGTTGCTTGATTTCCGTTCATATTACTTAAATTTGATGATGATGATGATGATGCTGGTATTTCATCATCATTATTATCATTTGTTGATATTCGTGTTGATGTTGATGATTTAGGTGTTGCTGATGATGTTGAAAGAAGCGATGATTTTGGTGTTGTAAGAAATGATGATAATGGTTGATCTTGATGTTTAGATGAAAGAAGAGTTTTAACTGATTGATTAACAGAATATGTTGCTTCTTTTTCTAAAAATTTATTTAACTTTTTTTGATGATCATTAGCATTTTGTTCATCAATTTCTTGTTGTTTACGTTCAAGTTGTTTTTGATATTCACGCATTTTACGAGCATTAAGCTTTTTTTGATGAACTATATATTCTAAATTAGTGAAAAGAAAAAAAAAATCTAATTGAATGACATATTGATAAGAATAACATAAATGTTAAGATCTTTTTTTTTTTTGTTTTCTATAATGTCAAATTTCACGATAAAGAATTCTCAATTTGAAGAATATATTTTCAGTTACAAATTTCAAAGATTCAGTTTTACAATGTGAAATATTCCAAGTCAAGGATTGTGAGAAAGTTAATATTGGTCGATATGAATAGTAGTTGAAAAATTTATGGTAATAAAACAAAAGCGTTTTTTTGCACATGACTTTCAAATGAATGGAGAATTTTAAAAAAAATTACAGCTTAGAAATGATGGGTAATTCTTATAATTGTATTAGTTACAGCTTATAAAACAAAAGTAAACGGCTGCTACTTTTCGAAACCTGATTAGTTTTACCAGGTTGAAATAAACAAAATTAATGTTATGTCGTCAAAGCTTTCATTTTTTTTCGAAAAAAAAAGAATTCGAGATTCTGGAAATATTTCCAAATGTTCACTCAATACTACTTAATCATTTGTTTCCAACAAACTTGAACACTTAATAATGAACTTTTGACTACTTGTTTTTTTTTATACTGACTGTTAGTTTAGTTCATATCTTACGTTGATCAGAGAAACATGTGTTTCTTGATAACCATTTTTAGTTTACTCGTATTGCATTATGCCTTTTTTTTATGTTACTATACATTTCTCGATTACGATTTGTATGGACCTATGTCTATAGACCTAAGAATTTCAGTACCCAGGGTCATCGATTCCCAGCTTGACGAATCCGACTAATGATTGAAGCTTCGAAGCAGAATTTCAGTAATTAGCTCTGATAATCAAAAGTGAAAAAATCTAATCACTAAATTCTTGCTTCCAAGTTCCTATCACTGTCTGATCTTTTTCAGTGATAGTTCATTCACATGAAAGGGCAACGTTTGAAGAACAAATCCTAATGTCGCAGAGATTTATCTATGTTGTTCTTTCAAACTAAAACATTTACTAAATTTTGTATCTCACACAGTAACTGAACAACTCGTTACAAGTGTTTGATATGAGTGACGAGTTTTTGTATACCCTTAACTCATATGATGAATTGTCCTACCATCTCTTACAAAAGATCTAAATATTCATTCGAACATTTCTGTTAATTGAACAGAAAATGATTTTTTGTTTTGCTTTCAATAGAATTATATAATTGTAGAAATTTTCTTACCAAGTATAGCTTGTTTATCAAATAAATATCCATCTTTTGTAATAACTGGATCTATACATGGTTGTAATGTTAAATTACAACAATCAAATTCTTTAATAGCATCTTTGCTAAGACGCATTTGTGTTGTACCATAACCACCTGTTGATGAATCTTTGTGTTTTTCATGATAAGTATAAACAGCATTAGCTGTTGAATTTTTTGAATGACGTGTCATCTGAAAACTAAATCAAATCAAATATATATAAATATACACGCACAAGAATATATATATATGTATATATATACAAATAAACGCTAATCTTTATTTTTGTTCTAATGAAAAGGATTTGATGATAATACAGTATTTACAAATGACGGTTGTTGATGAATAGTTTTTATTATATTTGTTTCATTTATTCGTTGTTTTGGTTGATTTGATGGTAATTGTAATAATGTATTAAGTATACTTGTTGTTGATGTTGGTGGTGGTATTGTTTGTTTATTTTGTTTTTTATTAGTTGATTTAATAGGACGTTTTTCTTTATCAGGTGCCCATTCCATATCATCAATAGGTGGTAAATTTTTAGTTCGATGACGTCCTCGTTTTGTTGTAGTAGTTGTATTGGATGAATTCGTTGTTATTGTTCCTGTTGAACGATCATTTTCTAATAAATTTGTTAAAGTTGAACCTTTACGTTTTCGTGTTGATGTTGATGTTGGAAGAATAGTATTTAGAAAAATTGAATTTGGATCTTGTTCAGGTGGAATTGTTAAAGTTGTTGATGTAATATCATTAGAATTTAAACCCGTATAAAGAAAAGGTTCTTCTAAATAAAAAATTTACTTGTATAAATCTTACAAAATTAAAATATGAAATGTCATGATCTATGGTAGAGGTGTATAAGAACACATTTCGGCTCCTTTGATTTTCAAAGTCCAATCTAATTGATTAATATATAGAATAGAAGATGACGAGTTTCTGATTAGTCTCATTTTCAAATCGAAGCATTTTGCTTCATTTTCACGATATACGAAATGAGTAATTATTTGTTGATGCTAACTCTTAATGTCAGTATTCACTATTTAAATAGTCCATTATTCACAATACATTTTTATAATAAACCCATTCACTTAAAATAATATCTTGAATCTACTAGATCGTATAAAAATCTTCAATTGCTTACATCATAAGTCTGAATTACTCATGTGCATTTTCTTTGTCGTTTAGTTATATATTATTGATAATATCTTCTTCATAATTGGTTAATTCGCAATCGGTAGATAATTTCAAACGCTACGAAATGAACTAATTTGAACAGTCTATAAAAGTGAACTACTTAACAAAATCCTTAGTCAACTATATCTGTGGTGCAGTTTTTAGTTTTTCCGAATGATAGTTGATAACTGTCAAACAGAATAATATCCATTTGACTTTAAACAAAAATCATATTTGGAATTAAACTTCTGTAGTTTTCAAATTTTTTCTGCAATGTTCTTTCTTCGGTCCAATATTCATCTATAGTTTCCCTTGGAGATCAGTAGAAAAATGTCTATGATCAAAGCACTTATAATATTGTTTAGTCAAACCAATTTTCGCTTTGTAGTAGCGTTTTACAAGCTCAGAACTTGCTTTCCGTTGTTTCGAAGTTTTCTACTACTTTAAAAGTTCTATCAAACCGAATCTGAACAAACTTTAGAGGGTGTTTCATTAAGATAGTAATTAGCCGACAACTGTAATGCATATGTGCAATACTCAGTTCATAATACTAGGGACGTACCGAGACCGAGAGCTCGGTCTCGGTGCGTCTCGGCTCAGTCTTGGTCCGTCTCGGTCTCGGTCGAGAGCCTCGGTCTTGGCTAGCCTCAACCTTGGTATTGAGTAGTGCCGGTCTCGATTATGCTTAATCTCGATCATTTCTTTATCAGAGATAAGTGTGCTACTCTGTCTCGGGCGAAATTATATTTCTTTAAGCTTTTCGGCTGAGATTGACCGAGACCGAGTCTCGGTTCAGTCTCGGTCTCGGTACATCCCTACATAATACAAACAGTAGAAGATTTGCATTTCGTAAAGCTAGACTCGTTGTTCACAACTATAATAGATTACAATGGTCATTTATGTCCCTCCATTCTTTCTAACTACGTTATATTATGTTAGTCGATTTTTCTTTCTTCTATGTACCTGAATCTTCTATATATGATAATGTAGTAGAAGGAACATGTTCGGTTTTTTTCTTTTTATTTTCATCATCGACTTCTTCAAATGGTGTTCGATTTGATCTTGGTGATATTATTATAATAAAATCAAGAATTTCTTCCTAGAAAAAAAAAAAGTTTTTTTTTCTCTAATGATTAATTTTGTATGTAGATCAAAAATACCATAATTAATTTATCAATTAATTGTTGTGTTAAACGAAAACGATATTTTCCATTTTCAGACATATATAATTTATCATCACATTGACCTAGTTCAATTAAACCATTACGAGATTTAAGTCGTTGACGATAATGATCAATTTGATTTGTATATTGTTTTTCACCGGTTATAAATAATATAGATGCATTTATTTGAGTAAAATCATTCTAATGTTAAAGTCAACAGATTTAATTTTTTTTTTGACATAAAATTTATATTTTTACTTTTGTTTCTTCAGATAAAGCTTCGAATGGTGGAGACATACAAATGACAGATGAAACAGAACAAACAAGTGCAGCTTTAAGTGCAAGAATACAACCAACATTCCAACCAAGAAACATAATATGATGATTTGGATAGAGTTGACGAATCTTTAAAAAAAAAAATAAGAATTTATGAATTAAAATTTCAAGAATATATTTCTAGTAAGCAAAGTTTTAGAAATTCAGTTCTATGCGAATGTTTTTCTTGTCTAGTATTATATTTTGCATTTTCTTATAGAGCTCGTCATATTCAAAATCAATTGGGCAGGCTTCACTTTTTTAGGAATCATGGTAAATATCAGTTTATGCTAGATATCAAAACTGAGTAATATAATCGTATGTTATTGAATTTTTAGAATATAATGAGAAAATTTCAATCTGAAATAGATCTCATGGCCTTCATATAGAATATTTTACTAAAAATCAATGATTTTGAAATTCTCTTCCATTGAGATAGACGCACCCATTTTTATTGAAATTTTTAGCATATGATAAAGATCATGAAGAGTATTTTCGAGTAAAATTTCAACCAAGAATTCTTTAATTCAATTTTCATCTATGCAACTAAGAATCAGCAAAATATGAGTTCGAACAGACTTTTTGATATGTTTGTATCGCATAATTGAACATAGTTAATGTTAATTTGATTACGAAGTCAACAAGAAGAAACTTAATTTTTTCATGCACAGTTTTTTTCTTAATAGACAACTATTATATATAATTAATATGCTCTTTGTAAACTGTTGTTTCGAAAGCAAACCATCTTACACTTCAGTTGTGCTTGATGATCATTAAACATTTATTTTAGTATTCTCTTTCTGTCGTTTTGTTTCAACTATTGATTTCTCAGTATTGTCTTCACACTATGAATAGTAATTAGAATATTCACAATAAGATTATCTACTCTATCGCTCCTAGAACAATGTACAATATGAATATTCGCAAATAATGTTTTAAATATAGTACGAATTCTAGAAATGAATATCGAAAGGTATGAAGACGTTTATCTACCATACGATCAATGTATCGAAATCTCTAGACACTCTAAAACATGTTCAGAAATACTGGAAACTTAAGGTTCTTTCACGATTGCTCACATACCTCAAGAAATGCTGCAATAATTTCAATTGATTGGATAGTTTCCGAATCTAAACCAGAGTTGATATTCAGTACATGTCTAATTACTACAATGTTATTGTAAACCCTTCAGAATAATTTACCTATAAAACCAGGATTTTTTCTAACAAAAACTAATCATTTTTCTTTAAAAAATCAATTCTATAGATTTTCAAAAAGCTGTAGCTATGTAAAATTTTTCTTTCGGATAATCTTTTATTCTGGGAGAAGGACGAAGGTCATACAAAAAAAAAAGGCATTTAAATGAAAGAACTATCATTTAATTTACTTCATTAAATTTCGTAATAATATCTTCATAAGCTGTTTGAATTTGTAATTGTTCTGATTTATTATCTTTTTCAATCATTGTTGAAAGCATAACTATTGCTACTTGAGAAAGATTTCTTTGCCAAAATTGAATACGTTCCATATGACTACCATATATTAAACCAGGAATTAAAAGACAAACAATTGGTATTGGTAATGAAGACTAAATACCAAAAAAAAAAAAAAAAGATAAAATAAAATTTTTTTTTTAAAAACTACCAAAGTTATACTATAAATAACTTCTTCAGTAAGATCATTTGGTTTTTGAAGTAATTTATTATAAACATATGAATTAAGATCTGTTGTTGTTGTTGAATATGATTTCATTTTTTCAATAAATAATGAACGAATATTAGGATACTAAATCTGATATGATGAAAACAAAATTTATTTAAATATTTATAAGATTTTCAAACCTCATCATAAAGTATTTGAAATAAATCTACATAATGACCAATTGATATTCGATCAAATGTTTTACATATATATTCATGAAGCCAATCAAGTAAATTTTTATACTAAATAAAATATTAAAGAAACTTCATTGTTTTTTTTTGTATATTAATTATTTTAATCATTTACATTTGAATGAAGAGTAAGAAGTGAATAAAGTTTTGCTACAATATGATGTATTGATAAACGCCAATAGACAACATTGCAATTATTCTAAAAAAAAAAACAAATCGAACGTTTTTATTTTCTGTAATATAATTAAATAATATTTATTTAATTATACTGATTCACAACATAATGAAGCAATATGTGTTTCATTAATTAATTCACAAATATCTTGAATAAATATTTGTTGTTCTTGTGTAAGATTTTCATTAGTTTGTTGTAAACATTCAAATATATCGGGTATAATTGTATTAATTGTTGGTGTCCAATTAATATTTTTAATATTTTCATTAATTAATTTTTGATTATCATCAATATCGATAATTGAATCATTTCTAGAGAGATTTTTACAGGATGTTTAAAAAAAAATTAGAAAATAAATACATACATTGAAGTTGAATTTAAAAAAAGTTGAACTCGTGGAAGTGCAGTTGATATTGTTGGATCATCTATCCATGGTCGACAATAACTATGATCAGGTCGAGTTTCTATAGTTAAAAGAAAAAAAATTTATTGAAAAACATAGAAATTGAATTGATGAATTTCGTTTTATTACAAAGAAATTTTAATGAATAAAATTAGTATTTTATGCAGTATGAGCCTTCTACATGGATTTTTATGAAATGAAAAGTAGCTTTGAGGATATAGATATCCGTCTTAGACTTTTCAATATCGCTATAAATTAGTTTTGATTTTAATCGTATAATTTGCATAAGTATCAATAATAAATAAATACTTGTAAAAGCGGCAGAAAAAAGAAAAGATAGACTTCGAAATGAAAATCATACGGCCATCCTTAGTTATTTTACGACATCTTTCTCAATATGCAAATTAGAGGTACAGAAAATCTACCTGTGTACGCGTACGGGGGAATTTTCAAAAATGTATTAGAAAATTGGTTCAACTTTACAAACGAGTCTTAATTACAGCTGGAGAAATTTTTCATTTTAGCGGTAGACTCTGCACCTCTGATGTAAATAATCATTCATAAAAATTTTACTCTACTTGAATAGTGCATTATTTTAATTCTCTATAATATCAATTAATTTGATTTGCAATCATTTAAACATACCTTTTATAGTTTCATTAGAATAAAATGGTGCTTGATTTAAACATGCATCATATAGATTTTTATATGTCGGTGAAATCCATTGACGAAAACGCATATTTATATCTAAAATTAATCATTTATGTGTGTTATTTTTTCGTACATATCCTTATTATATATATATATTAAATAAGTTTTTTTTCGTTTTTATTTGTTTTGTTAACAATAAAGATAAATTAACAATCCTATCAATAATAAAACAAACGAAGACAATTTTTTTATCAATTATAAAAATAATATTGAAAAAAACCAAAAATGATTTATGTTCCTTTGCCTAGTTCAAATTTTTTATGTAGAAGACAACTACCTCGATAAATGAAAGCATCAATTAAACTTGAAACAGTAAAAACACCGCCCTACAAATAAATAAAATAATATTATGTAAAAAATATTTTGTTTTTTTTGTTTTTGATCTACTAACAATAATTGCACATAATGATGTTAAAAAATGTGCTAATGAACGTTTTTGTTCAATAAATTTAACCATAATTGCACTTATTTCATAAGTAAAAAATATTCCTGGTATTTGATGATCAGATGAATCAAATATATTTTTAATAATTTTTTTATGTTTTGTAACTGAATATTGATTTGTTATTAATTGTGTTTGATTTAAAAAAACATATGTTGATGGTACAACTTTAACATAATAATGATAAAGTACAGCACCATTATCTTTTAAATTAACAATTTGTTTTGTATTTGATAATGGATTTATTTGTTTTGGAAAATATTGTCCAAATGATAATTCATCAATATAATGTGTTGTATTAAGCATATTTAAACGTACATTTCGTAATGAATGTACATGTATATGATGTTGTTCAAATGATTGACCAGGTGCTATATGAAAATTTCCAGATACTTTATTTACTTCTAAATAACCATGTAAACGACAACCTTCATTTATTTGTGTTGAACTATCATCATTATTTGAATTAATTATATCAATGTTTTTACCTTCACGAATACATTGATGAATACCAGCTAAATATATATAGTGTTATTTTTTTTTTTATTGAGATATGAAATCAATTAGTATAAAATATAAGTTTGAAACTCATGCATTCGATAAACTCAAATAAAAAAAAAAGTTAGAAAATAAATTATTAATTAACATCATAACATAACTACACATACTCGTAAAGAATATAATATCATTTCGATTGGAAATATTGATCTAATTTCTAAAGATAGAACCCTAATCAGTTATCAATAGAGATATACAGAAGGAGAACTATGCGAAAATAATTATCTCAATTTGAACGAAAGGTTATTGTTAAATATTCTATGGTTGTGATCGACACTGATGGGAAAAAATTATCAAAATAATGACCTACATATCTCTGATTTTGAATATTCTGAAGAGAGTTTGTACTACTACCGAGATCTTCCTCTAGAAAACCTTATTGTCAAAATTTCAGATATTTTGATTACTTCTATTCTGGAATAAGAATATCTGAACCTACCAAACATGATCTTATCATAGTCATACTTATATTCCGATAGGAATAGAGAGTCGAAATCTTCTGACTAGACGCAAGTTTACCTCATAAGACAGCCTCAATACTCAATAGAATTCTGTCTTTCCTGGAAGTAAATTTCGATCCGATTAATTTTTTGTTTTTTACTAATCTATCCAAGACAAAAAAAAAGAACAGAATAATTTCTACAATCACTAACAAGATCTTTTTTCTTTCATCCTAAAAATCTTCTTTGAACTTCTCTATTATTATTACACTTTTATTCTTTTAAGAAAAATTATATATATATAATTATTTACATGGATCAAATGACCATCCTTTAATTCTATATGCTGCTTTAACATCATCACATGTCGGACAACATTGATGTACAGCTGATTCAGCACCATAACAAGATTCACATTGAGAAGTTGTTGTTGTTATATTTTTATTATCATCATTTAATTTTGGTAATGGTTTTAATGAAACTTTAATAATATCATTTTCAATTATATTTCCATTTAAATCTAATCGTGTTTTATATAAATTATGTGATACATCTGTTTGTGAATCACCTGATATATCCATAGCATCAACAGTTAAATAACTACATGGTAAAATAGGAAATTTAATATCAATTGTTATATTCATTTTTTCTTGTCGACTTGTATCAACAAATAAAACTTGTATTATATCTATTGTTAAATAATATTTTAATTCAATTATTATTAATAAAAATATTATAATTGAACTAATTATTGTAACAAATCCACCACTTGTTGTACGTATACGAAAGTCTTCAAGTGTTTTAGCATATGCATCAAAACGTTTTAATTGTCCTGACATTGTTTCTGTCATATTGATGAAATATATAATTTACATACAACAAACACAAACACAAAAAAAGAAGAACCAATATATTCATTCATTCTTCATTTTTATTTATTCATTGGTTATTTTATTTAACGAATGAAAAAAAATCCATATTCAACCATCTTATTAATTGGTTGCTTATGAGCCCTTTTCCATTTCTTACAAAGGCAAGAGAGAAGTGTATAGATCCTTATTGATTGTTATTAAAAATTTAAGACAGATAAAAAACAACACAAAAACATATTCATATACACATGGATAATGAAGTATTAATTACAAATCAACCGATTGTTATTGATAATGGTTCAGGAATGATTAAAGCCGGTTTTGCCGGTGATCCAGTACCAAAAATAAATTTTCCAAATTATGTTGGTCGTCCAAAACATGTACGTGTTATGGCTGGTGGTTTAGAAGGTGATATATTTATAGGACCTAAAGCTGAAGAATATCGTGGACTTTTACATATTGCACATCCAATGGAACATGGTATTGTACAAGATTGGAATGATATGGAAAAAATTTGGACATATATTTATTCAAAAGATCAATTAAGATCAGCATCGGAAGAAGTAAAATGCAAACGAAAAACAAATTAATTTTTAATGAAATTTATGTTTTGTTTTTTTTTGTGTGTGTGTTTAGCATCCAGTTTTATTAACAGAAGCTCCATTAAATCCAAGAAAAAATCGTGAAAAAGCAGCAGAAATTTTTTTTGAAACATTTAATGTTCCTGCTTTATTTATTTCAATGCAAGCTATACTTAGTTTGTATGTTTAAATGAATTTTTCTATTTTAATTATAATTAATGATCTGTTTTTATTTTTTTATTTTATTTAGATATGCAAGTGGAAGAACAACGGGTGTTGTACTTGATTCAGGAGATGGTGTTACACATGCTGTACCTATTTATGAAGGTAGATTAAAATTTTAAATGTAATTATTTATTAAATGATATTGAAGAGAAATCATGTTTTTATGAATCATCCATTCGAAGAAAGGTTATATGAGATTGAATTTTCAGATAAGATATCCTTCTATTGGATATGAAAATTGTTGTGAAGTAAAAAATAGATGTCATATCAGAAAAAAAACCAGATGTAATCGCAAGGGATTTATCGAATGCATTTGTCTAATAAGCAGTACATGTTTGAAGCGAATATTTTAATTTCTATTTCTCTTCGTACCAAAAAACAAAGAATAACACAATTTAATAGATTCAATTTTATTCAAATAAAAACTAGAATTATAAAACTTTTAGAAATCTCGTTTAATGTAGGACAATATAAAACAAATCTTTTGATTAATTATGTAATATATATAGAAGCTATGAAAACTATTCAACCAAATTTATTTTCAGTTTTTTTTCCGCTGTCTTAAACACAAGCAATAGTTCAAAAGAGTGATTTGCATAGTAAATATTACGTTCAATAGAAAAGTGAAAATGACTACTAAATTTCTACTGACAAAATCATAAAAATTCTCCTTTTTTTTTTAATATTTTGAATACAATACATAGAACTTTCATCGTTTCGTAAAATTTCTAGAAAACATTAAAGACGTCTTATTTGGTGATTTGGTCGTTCAGAAAGTTTGTTAGTTTTAAGACAATAGAATGAAATTTTTCAATGAAGTTGAGTTACATAATTGTCATAATCATTTTATTCATATGAATATTTCAAACTTGAACGATATTCATCATTATAATATGATTAAATAAAAATATAAGAATAAAAAAAATTGAAGTAAAAAACAAGTTCTATATGAACTAGATAAGTATTTATCAAAAAAATCAACTGGCCTTAACTTGCCAGAATAATCGACTAAGTTATTCGATCTTCTTATGAGCAAAACATTAGATCGAAATCTCATTATTTAATTTTTCAATAAAATTCAACACTGAAAGTATTACCAAATGTAATGCCGAACAAATTTTTATTTCTTATAAAAACAACTTGAAGAAACTTTTTCTTCATACGTATTGATAGTAAAAATGATGCTCTATGCATCTACGATATTGCATCATTCTTCAACTAATATCGTAATAATAAAATTTCAATAAGACATGTCTGGTTATGATGTATAACGGTTACATTAGTTCATATTGTCTTTTTGATTTCTTATTGTCTCGTCTAATGGGTAGCTGTCTATATATATCTGTTAAGGTATACAAAAAGGTTGTGATGAAATAAAAATGCAATACAGAAACAAGTAGTTCATCCTTTTTTTTGTGAAAATCTTATTGATCTCTACAAAATGATTTAAATAATCTTACAGTTGTTATAACAGAAAGAGTTTCATCACGATAAATATAGCACAAAACTCTTGTTTAAATCTGAAATGCAGTACGTACTTTAATGTAGAAACAAACATTTTTCATTATTGATGTAAAACAAAGATGAACAGTGTCAAGATTTAACCTTATTTCTTTCATTTTTATTGAGAACATCGTAATAAACTACAGATGTAAATAAGACATACGTATATATCTATATAAAGGTATGTAGACTATTAGACATTAAAAGGGACGAGAAAAAAGAATAAAGAGAGAGAGAAGACAATGTGAACTGATGTAATCATTACATATTAAAACCAGACAGGTTCTCTATTGAAATTTTTTATTATTTTGATATTAGATGAAGAATGATATAATAGAGAGCGTTGTTTTAACTATCAATATACATACGGAAAAAGTTTCTTTTAACTTTTTATAAGTACCTTTTCTATTACTTTTGATATACCTCAAGTAGAACTAAGATAGAGAGCTGAACACACATCAAATCGTAAAGATCTATAAAGTTTTGTATAATGCTCAGAAATTTAGATTTTTATCATTGAGAAGTTATGTAGATATTGTAATCCGTTGGTTTTTTCGAGCTATTCTTATTTTCGAAAACATTGTTTTAGACAATGGATTCAAATGAAATATTAGAAAAAATTGATAATATAAAATTTGCATGCATTTTTATTTTTGATTTTCGAAAATGAAAACCGTACCTTTCTATATAAATTAATATAGAGTACTATTTATGTTATCAACGCATATGTATAAAGAAACCTTGTTATAAGATATTTAAATGCTATCGACATTACTTTTGATGCATGTCTCTTAAAGTATAATGCTTCAGAGATGGACAAAGTCGCACCGCGCCTCCCCGCGCCGTTGCTCACGCCTACGCTACACTAGTCTGAGCTTCGATGAGCGCATACTTAGAGCATCCCGGTATTCGGTGGAGTTTGAGAAACTGATTGGTAGAGCAAAGAGAAAGAGAGATGTGCGTAGCGCCTAGGCGCGAGCAGTGGCGCGGGGAGGCGCGGTGCGATTTTGTCCATCTTTGTAATGCTTGTCTAACTAATAAAAATTTATTTCTGAAATAACAAGAGTTTGCTTTATTTTATAAAAAAAATTCTACAAAACCAACAGATTTAAGAATAATGATTTATATTAAAAGTTCTGTATTCAAAAACACAAAAATCTCTTGTTTCGAATAAAATACTTCTTTTTTTTTTAAACACAATTTAAGAAAAAAAAGTGTTGAAGTTATAGAAGTATATATTTAGATTTTCACACAAACACTTCGATAGAGTCGGTCGGATCTGGCGAGCGCTACACATCAGTAACAGCGCTCGTCCCGACCATATATGAATATAAATCAAATAATTTCCCTATGATTATCAACAGGAGCTTCATTGTGTTCTCACATATTAATGTTGCCAGCATTTAATTGATAACTTTTCTTTTTTAAAAATATTTTATGAATATTAATATAGATAAAAATAAAACTTTCATTCGATAAGATGATTTAAAATAGAGAATTATTTTATAAAAATATATATATATATAATTTTAATTTCTAGGATTTGCTATGCCACATAGTATTCTTCGAAATGATGTTGCTGGTCGAGATGTAACACGTTATTTAAAATTATTATTAAGAAAAGAAGGTTATACATTTAAAACAACAGCAGAATTTGAAATAGTTAAAAGTATTAAAGAACGTGTATGTTTTTTATCACCAACAGCACAAAAAGATGAAACAAGTCAAGGTGATAAATCACAATTTACATTACCTGATGGAACATCTATTGAAGTATGAATAATTATTTAGATAAATAACAAAAAAATAATTTTTATTTTTAATTTATTTTTAGCTTGGTACAAGTCGTTATCGAGCACCAGAAGTACTTTTTAATCCAGACTTAATTGGAGAAGAATGTGAAGGTATACATGAAATATTATCTGGTTCAATTCAAAGATCCGATATGGATTTACGACGAACACTTTATCAAAATATTGTTCTATCGGGAGGATCTACATTATTTCGAGGTATGTTTACTTTTACATTAATAGGAAATCTATCATTTGAGTTTGGTCGAATGACGTCAAACTTCTTTTTTTTTGCTGTATCCTGTTTTATTTCCCTTCTGATTTTCTACAAGTAATGTTTATCGAGATTTGACTCTTAACTGACAGGAGATGTTTACATTAATTAAAGTATTCGATAAATATAAAAGATGATTTGACATATAACAGTAACTCGTTTCTTGTTATATAAAACTTGATTAATAGACTTCAATTCATAAGTACAATGTGAATTTGTTTTTCAATAGAAATTTCATTAAAGTTATTAATTGTTATGCAGTTTTTGTTTTCTAGAAAAAAAAATACATTTGAAATTGAAAAATGTTTCGTTTTATCATCATTCATATGATTCTATGTCTTTCCAATGTTTTGAATACAGTGCATGTTATATATACATATATATATATGTCATATTACACCTTTGTTTGCACTACTGTAGTACCGGAGGTAGATTGTCGATTCGAAAACAGTCAATCATTCACGTATCAAAACACCAGTGGAATATTTATTTGATTAGGATAGTATAGAAATCAATATAATTACTCGGGTCAACCAGGTACACTTCGTACGCGTACTGAGCGTGTCGGGTCGACCTGGGTAGGTATATGTGCCGTATTCCTATTGCTATAACAAAGTTAATATCATATTATTCAAGTAATAATCGGTAGAATCATTTGATAGTATTACTTATCTCAAATTAATAAACCGATCTATCACATAGCTTAATATGATAATCGTAATAGTTACAAGAAAACCTCTCTAGATATTTATATCACTTTTTGATGAAGATGATGTTCATTTAATGCGTGCTAGTGAACCTTTATATGAACAAAATATTGAATAAATTAAATTATATATTCAAAATGAATTTTTAGGTTTTGGTGATCGTTTACTTGGCGAATTAAAACGTATAGCACCTAAAGAAGTTAAAATAAAAATTTCTGCACCACGTGAACGTCTATATTCAACATGGATTGGGTAAGTTCATAAAATAAATTTTTTTTTTTCGTATAAATCTTCTTATATTATTTAAATAGTGGTTCAATATTGGCTTCACTTGATACATTTAAAAAAATTTGGGTAACAAAACGTGAATATGATACAGAAGGTGCTAAAGTAATTCATCGTAAAACATTTTGAAATAATATCAACATTCCTCTATATATGAAATCTCATCTTTTGTTTGTTTCTTTTGTTTTTTTTGGCTCTTATATCTTGCTATGGTGATTAGTTGTTTGTTTGTTTGTTTTGTCTCTCTTAACTTGATTATTTAACTATACGATAATGGTTTTTATTGTTTCTTTAATGCGCTGGTTCGTGCAATGTTTACATCATTTGAAATGAACAAAGAAACACTATTGTGTATTTTATTATTGATAATTAAAAACTTCATTTTTAGATGTATAAGTAAAATAATTAAATAAGAAAAAAAAAATAATAATGAGTGCAAAAATAACACAACGTCGTCGTCAACTCGATAATAAACGTTCATCGAGTGTAAATAATGAAAATACAAATGGAAATGCAAATATTATTGCAGCAGCTGCTGCAGCTAGACGACGAAATCAACATCGTCATTATCCAACATCAAATCGATCTCGTTTTGAATATTTATTTAAAAATATAATGAAAAAAAAATTTCCAATTACAATTCCATCTTATTTAATAACAATGATTGGTGGATTAATATTTGCATTTTTTTTATATAGAGTTATAATAACAATTATTGATTATCGTAATCAATATGAATATACAAATATACCAATTAAATTACCTAAACTTGTTAATATTAATGATACAACACCCAAATTTAGTCCACAAAGATTTTGGGGAACATATAGGTAAATTAAAAGAACAATAAAAAAACAAACTCTGTTAGCATAATTTCGATAGAATTTAAATGTGAAATATGATGTATTAGTATCTTGAGATATTTGAAATTTTTTCATGTGTAAAAATAAATATGATTCATTTTCAAATACTAGAAAACCTAAAAAGTTGTACAATTAAATAATTTCATTGAGAATTTTATTAGTCGAAAGTCGTCTTTTTACGCGATCACAGCTTTTTTTTTTTTGTTGAAAAACTTAGTATAATTTTGATATTTCAAGAATGAAAACTTCGAAATCTAAACTTTTCTATTAATTACGAAAGATATATCATCTCAGTCGAAAAACCAATTTGACTTATAAAGAAGTTCCATCATCAGCTGCGATTGGTTTACATGAAAATAATTGTTTAGTAGCTTGACTTTGCAAAATGTGTATATTTCGAGATATTGAACTTTCCTACAGCTAAATATTATGTTATATTGAAATGCTAGAAAATCTTGATTCGTAGTTTTTTTTCTAAGCATAATTTAATTTTTTTTTTTTTTTGTAAAGATCCAATTTATATTTTGGTATAAAACATCGAAGTGCTCGATCATTAAGTGGAGGATTAATGTGGTTTGATTATAATAAATTACAGCAATCAAATGATAGATTTCTTAGGTAAAATGAAAATTCTTATTTATTTATTTTTTTTTCAAACGATTTCTTTTTTTTTGTGTGTTATAGACATTGGTGTGATCAAAATGATCGTTTAAAATATGGATGGACTTATCATGATGGAGAAACATTTGGTATTGAACAAATTTATGATGATAATTTACATTTAAATATTCAATGGCTTAAACAAATTAATGGAGAACATGGTGGAGATTGGACAACAAGAATTAATGTTACTCCACAAGTATGTAGTAAAAAAATAATATATGAATCAATCTATTAACCGAAAAAAAAAAGAACATCTGACACCAAATCATTTCGAAATAAACAACTGTTACATTGTATTATTAAATTATTTCCTATAGTTCTTGTTTTTTTTTTTTTATTATCTATTTACTTAAAATTTATATCAAATCTAGAGAATAAACTAGATTATGAAAGATTTTTGAATGAATTCGAACACTAGCACATCCTACAGAGTAAAATCAGTCTGATTGGTACAAATAGTGGCATAGTCTAAAAGAGACTGAGTTCCTGTCTGATCAAAGTCTTAATTACGCCTTTAGATTCGAAGCTCATCCGACGAACGATAATTCTCTTAGAGTTGTATTTCAAATATGTACTGCACAAAAGAAAAAATCTACATATGTCGTTTGATTGTATTAAATTGTAATTCATAGCGTTACGAAAAATTTAATATAATTTGAAATTGATACATTCTCACGAGACGACAGAATTTCAAGATAAAATTTTGCTCATCAACAGATCTAATAACACTTTCGAAAGAATACTTTTCACGGATCAATCACTTTCTCATGAAAAACTACTAGATTATTTATTATTTACGCCTTTATATGCTAATTTTTATAGACTGATAAACATTTTGCCAAAAGGATTTTGGATCTACTCAAATTATAGAGTATATCGATTTGTCTATAAGATAGTAATCTATTCTGTTTTTGAAAAAATAAATTTTGAATAGAAAAATATCATTTTGAAACTTTTCACATTGAATAATTGTATTTTTTGCAGCGAAATGTTTGATAATGTGAAAAATCAGCATATGAAAGACCCTAAAGAGATTTCTCATAGTCATATTCGACGATACTCTAAACCCTC
Source organism: Rotaria sp. Silwood1 (assembly GCA_905250075.1). Lineage (NCBI taxonomy): Eukaryota > Metazoa > Rotifera > Eurotatoria > Philodinida > Philodinidae > Rotaria > Rotaria sp. Silwood1. The sequence goes on along the minus strand of CAJNOP010000122.1, from coordinate 380,523 downwards.
TATACTTTTTTTATGAGAAAGTAATTGATTAGTTAAAATTGTTTCCTTGTTAGAATTCTCTTGAAAGTTTCAAGTGAAAAGAATATTCCGTTATCGAGTTATGGAATTTTCAAGAGAACTCAATTATTGCGCTTTATCGGTGATAAACGATTATTTGTTTTGCACATTCACTATCTCGACAAATCAACATTCTTATCAACTAAAATTTTCAGAATATCGTAATTTAATCTAATTATAAGAAAAAGGATCCTGTTGAATAAACTCACATATATCTTTACAAAACACGCTATTTGAAAGTTCTTCACAAATTGTACGTGATGCTCGACATTGCCTTGCATTAAGAAATCATATCGGATGTAGTTTATTATGCTCATTCCGAATAACATTTTTATTTTCACATCAGAATCAACTTTTAATAGTCAACACGTATTAAAAGAGAAAAAAAATGATTAAGAGTTTACAATGCAAGATAACTTTGAACAATACGTACAAGTTTTCAAGAACTTCCAAATAGTCTATTTTGCAGAAAGACATCATGAGTAAGTGATAAGAAAGTTTTATGTCCAATCGCATCTTCTATGTTCGACAATATTGAACCCACAGAAAAATTCTTCAGAAAAAAACCGCGATAATCTGAGGTTAACCGTGGTTTTGTTCCGCATTTTGAAAAAACCGCGAAAGTCAGATCATTTATGCGTCTTTTAAAGACCGCGGTTAGATCTGCAAAAACTCAGCTCGGACCGCGGTTTTCGCCGGTTTCAAAAACCGCATAAACGATCTGACTTTCGCGGTTTTTTCTTGAAAATTTTTTTGTGAGTAGACGCAGTATGTATTTAAATAAATTGCTTTTTTGTTCCTTTTTGTTTTTTGAAAACGATAATTTCGACTTGTATAAGTTTTATTTGACTCAAAATGATAATTCTTTTCTTTTTTTTTCGTCTTCTAGCCTCAAAATCGTACAATACCAATATCTTTATTTTTCTATTTTCATCATGATCTACCTTGGATTGATGAAATAAGTTCAATATCAAATGAATCACCTGATATAATAATAATTCGTGGTCAAACAAATGAATTAGATGGATTTACAATAAAAATTAAATTAAATACACAAACAAATCAAATTTTAACACGTACATTAACTGATATATTTCATTTAGATAAAATTCATGAAAATCTTCTAACAAAATTAACAACAAATTCTTATGAACAACCTTATGTACTTCTTATTGATCAACCATTTAAAGATTTTGAACATAATACATTTTTTATTCAATTAACATTAAAACAACCATTAGTTAATGAAATATTTTCATTTGATATTATCTATCAATCTGATTCATCAAATAATGAACGAGAACAAGATTTAACTGGTTATTATTTTAATGAAGAAATAAATCGTTTACAAAAACAATTTGATGAACGTTTTGAAAATATATTTCAATTAAAAACAAAACAAAATATGGATATTAAAAAAATTAATTTTGCTAAATCAGCATTAAGTAATTTAATTGGTGGAATTTCTTATTTTACTGGTAAATATAAAAATTAATCAAAAAACATCAAAAACCATTATTTAATTTAAGGTAAATCATTAGTAGCAAAAGTCAATCAAAAAATTCCAGATGAATATTGGACAACAAATTTATATACAGCTGTACCATCACGTTCATTTTTTCCACGTGGTTTTCTTTGGGATGAAGGTTTTCATAATCTTCTTATTGCTCGATGGAATAAAAATATAACTATTGAAATTCTTTCACATTGGTTTGATATGCTTAATGATAATGGATGGATACCTAGAGTAAGAAAAATTAAAAATATAACTTTCTTACGAAAGCTTTTATAATAGTCTATTTTTTTTGGTATCGCGCATATCTTAGAAACAAATTATCAATTTGAATTAAAATATATCGAATCTATTAAGTTTGATAAAATAATTCTATTCCTTTTCTAGGAAGTAATACTTGGTGATGAAGCTCGTATTCGTGTACCAAATGAATTTCAAATACAATATACTAATAATGCTAATCCTCCAACATTCTTTTTAACAATTGAATATTTATTAAAAATTGATCCAAATAATCATCTATTTAATTTACCATTTATTCAACGTCTTGAAAAATGGTATCAATGGTATAATCGTACACAATATGGTTCACAACCATTAACATATCGTTGGCGTGGTAGAAATGCATCATCAATATATGAATTAAATCCAAAAACATTAACAAGTGGTCTTGATGATTATCCACGTGCATCACATCCAACTGATGGTGAACGTCATATAGATTTACGTTGTTGGATGACATTAGCATCAACAATATTAGGTAAACTTTATACATTAATAAATAATGAACAAACAAATCAATATTTAAATTATGCACAATTACTTTTAAATAATGAACAACTTGATCAATTACATTGGTCTGAACAATATGGTATGTATGCTGATTATGGTTTACATACTGATTATATACAATTACAACGTGTACCTATTGGAAAATTAAATCCACAACAACCACAACAACAACAACAAACACATATGATTAGACAAATTACAAGACAATCAGATTTAAATCTTAAATATGTTAAACATTTTGGTTATATATCATTATTTCCATTAATGACACGTATTTTAAATTCACAATCACCAAAACTTGAAAAAATTTTAAATGATTTACAAAATCCAAGTTTATTATGGACACAATATGGTTTAAGATCATTAGCACAAACAAGTTCATTATATGGTATTAGAAATACTGAACATGATCCACCTTATTGGCGAGGTAAATATTAGTTTATCAAAAAAAACAAAAAAAATTGATTGAGAATATTTAAAATTTTCTGATAGGAAGATCGAAATTAAAAGATAACTTTCACTTAATCATAATTGAAATTTTAAGGGATAAGTTAAATGCTAATCCGCAAAAATTATTTGAACTCAATCTTAAGCTACGATCATATGAGTCGTTTTAGATAAAATATAAAGGTTTTTAATTTTGTAAGATCACGCCTTCAACAAATAAATTTGTTTACAAGAATTCATATCTAATAGAAAAAAATTTTTTTTTTTTTTTTTAATAAAAAAACTGAAAATGATGATTATCATTATGAATTTTCTATCAGATTGTTACAGTTTATTCTTTACTAATTAATTTATAATGTAGGAAAACTTTCGAAAAATTATATTATTGTAAGAATAGATCATGAAACGAATAGTTATATAAGAGTTTATTTATTATATTTAGGTGCTATATGGATTAATATGAATTATATGGTTTTATCAGCTTTACAACATTATGCAAAAACATCTGGACCATATTCTGATAAAGCTCGTCAAATATATGGACAATTACGTACAAATTTAATAACAAATATGTATCGTGTTTATGAAAAAACAGGTCATATTTGGGAACAATATGATGATAAGACGGGTCATGGACAAGGTAGTCATTCATTTACAGGATGGTCATCACTTATTGTATTAATTATGTCTGAACTTTATGATGACTAAAAACAACAACAACATTCTCTATTCCATTTTTCTTTACTTTATTAATGTGTTTGTGCATTTACATTTTTTTTTTGTGTCCCGGTTTTGAAAAAAAAAACCATAAGCAAAAAAAGGGCTAACTGAACATTGTTTTGTGATATTCATGTTTGTTTTTCTCTTTTCCTCTCAATTTCTTTTCATTTTTTTTTTTTTTTCGTATATTTCTTGTTGTTTGTTTCTTTACTTTTCTTTTCTATATTGTTGTTAGTTTTGTCGTTGTTACTTTTGTCTTATTTCGTGCGCAAACACACACATACACGTACACAGTTTTTTTTTTTTAGAAACAAAATATAACATTCTCATACATTCTCTTTTGTTTTTTTTTAGATGAGTCGTTTTCTAACAATTGACAATTTATCATCATATATGTGTCAGTTAAAATCTATTATATCATCCTTGTTATGTAATCATACGAGTATGAAATGTATTGAATCTTCATCATCATCATCATTTGAATTTTTTTCATGTCCAATACAATTAATTGAAGAACTTCATATAAATCATCCATATCATTCATTAATTATTGAAACATTAGAAACATTTCATAATAAATATAATGGATGTTCATGTAAAACATTATTATTTTTTCTTATTACATTTTATAATCATTTTCAAATATTAATCAATAAAAATAATCAATTATTTCAAATGAAAATTATTAATTATTTAGAAGAATTTATTGAACAATCAATATTAATAGCTAAAAATAATTTTATTGAAAATTTATTTTTAAATTCAAATATATTTCTTCGTATATGTCGTTTTCAATATATTTATTCTGATATTCTCTATCAAGCTTATTTATATTTTATTTCATTAAAACAACAAAATACACATGAAGAATTAATTAAACAATTTAATAATCTTAATCATATAACACGTGTTAAATATTCTGAAGAAAAATGTTTATTTATTCCAGGTACAATAATTTCAATAGATAAATCTATACAAGGATATAAACGTACAATATTAATTGATGGATATATTTTAGAAGATTATATTCATATTGGTTATAATAATAAATTAAAATTAAAACAAATATCAAATAAATCTTCATGGATATATATAATTTTAACAATATTAAATCAATATTCTATTGATATTATTTTATGTACAGGTAAAATTGATGAAAAATTAAAAGAATTAAATAATAATAATAATAAAAGAATTTTTATTGAAAATATTTCAATAAAAATTTTTCAATTATTTGAACAAAATTTTATAATAAATTATATAACTGATATTAATGAAGAAAATATTTTATTATTAAATTATATTGAATATTATAATGATCCATCAATAATATATATTGAAAAAGGTTCAACAATAATTCAATATGTACCATTTGAAAATTTAATTAATATTAAACATGAACAATTTGTTCATTGTTTATCAAGATTTCGTTTAATACTTAAAAAAAATTTTTATTTAAATGGTTCAGGTGAATTTGAAAATAATTTATATAAATATTTTTATAATAAAAAAGAAAATTTATCTATTGAATATAATCTTGCATATGAATATTTTCTTGAATATTTACAATTATTTGTTAATGAATTATTAAATCATAAAGAATCTTTTATAAAAAATCTTATTGATGATTTTGATTCAAAATTTTATGCTTGGAAAACAAGTATTGAATTATTAAAAATATTAATGCAGATAGATAATGTTGTACAAATTATTGATAATGATAATTTAAGTGATATCTAATTAAATAGATTTTATATTTATGTGTTTGTCTTTTTCTAGATTAAAGTTTTCAGTTTAGACCGGTAATTTTGAATGGATGTACAAATATAATTAAATTTGTGTTTCTCAATTTAACGAGTAAGTTTTTGTTTAATATGTATTAGTTGAAACATTTTTTTTTGCATTTTCGTTTTTAGTCTTTCCACAATTATTACATTCAATATAATCTTCTCTATACTAAATTTGTTTTTTGTTTGAAACACTTTATATAAACAAAATCATGTTCAATATTGGATCGTATACTTTTCTTAAAGTAATTTTTATTGAATTTATATCAAATCAAATAATTATATATTTTTTTTTTTTCTAATTTCAATTAGTTTCGTCGAACATTAGGTACGGCACGACCATTATTAATTGTTACAACAATCGTCTTTTCAATATTACTGATGTTACTTTATCTTTATTCTCATGAACATTATCAAAAAGAACATTTACCAAAACTTCAAATTACATTACCAAATGGAACAAAAATATTTACTAACAACAATGATATAACAGAAAAAAATACTGAACTTGATCATTGGCATGATAAAATAAAAGAAAAAATAAAAAATAGTGCAAATTTTGGTTTTATTCATGCATTTATTGCATCAATATCAGTTATTATTGTATCAGAATTAGGAGATAAAACATTTTTTATTGCTGCTATTATGGCTATGCGTTATTCACGTTTAACTATCTATGTTGGTGCAATGGGTGCTTTAGGTGCCATGACTATTTTATCAGCATTATTAGGAAATATTGTAACAAAATTAATTCCAAGAATTTATACATATTATTTATCAAGTATATTATTTGCATGTTTTGGTATTAAAATGTTAAGAGATGGATATTTAATGTCACCAGAAGAAGGTGCTGAAGAATATCAAGAAGCTGAACATGAAGTAGGAAAACATGAATCAGCAAATGATCTTGAATCCGGCAATGGAGGAATAGGAAATCAACAACAAAAATTACCATCTACATCTAAACAACGAAGTACATTAACAAAACTTACATCAATTCTACGTCGTTATGTATCACCTATATTCATTCAAGCATTTATCATGACTTTTCTTGCTGTACGTATTATTAAAAAAAAAAAGAAATTTTTCAGTAAACTTTCTTGGAATCTTAAATGTGCAAGTCACATATGTTTTTTTAACTTCGTAAAATATCAATTGAAAAAAAAAAAAATCTCTAGTAGATTTTACTTGAATCGCTAGAGTAGCTAAGTTGGTCGATATGTAACCATAAAGTACTGTATGCAAACGTCAGCATTACAAGTTATGAAATGACTGTAGACAAGTCACTAATGACTATTTATCTCAGATCATTTGTCTAGTAGCATACATCTGCTCTTGTAGTTAGTTAGTGTCTGTGGAAATTTCAACAAGTTTAGCGCAACAAACTTAAATCTTTGAAGTTTGGTATTATTTGATTTAAATTTGAGTTCGGCATTTAATTTAGTCTTTGGTAAGATAAGATGATCTCAATCATGATCTACTTTGCTTTCGAGTGCAGCACAACTAGGTAAACATTTTGAAATTTCGAATCAAATCTTTAATATTTGAATTTGTTCTTCGACAAAAATACTATAAATAGTTTGTGTTTCATTAACAGTTATCAAATTGCAAACTATTTATGTGTATTTAGTCGAAAAGCAAATCAAATTCCTAGTCTATCCTAGATTTGTTGCACTCCATAGGAAAAACTCTATACTAGATCGGATTATTCAATCTACTATTAAGCAGCATTCTATATCACAAGATAGCCGAAAAGCAATGATCTTCTTCTTCTTTCTTTCAATGAACTCAGAAGCATACATATTCATTATTGTTCAAAGTTACAACATATTTATTCTTTCGGAGATACTGTTACGTACTCATTGGTTAAATTTGTAAATTAAAAACATAATCAATGGTGTTATTTCGTGATCGTCTCTCATTTAGAAAGAAAAGCAGTTGTAAAATCTCGACTTAAAATTTACACTCACTATCGTTAAAAAACAAAATGAGAGTTTCACATTAAAAAGAAAAATTCTATTCTAGTTTTATTATTTTTGTATCTATAGGAATGGGGTGATCGATCTCAAATAACAACAATTGTATTAGCAGCTACAGAAAATCTCTTAGGTGTTATTATTGGTGGTACAATTGGTCATGGTTTTTGTACTGGATTAGCAGTTATTGGTGGTCGTTATGTAGCTCAACATATATCACCAAAAACAGTGACACTTGTTGGTGGCATTGTCTTCTTATGTTTTGCTTTGTCAGCATTTTTTATCCGTCCGAATAACTGAATTTATTTAAGTTTTATTTTTTGCCTTTTTCTTTTTTCTTCATGCCATGGAATTCTATATACATCAAATAACTGATCAATCAATATAAGCAATTGATCGATTTTTTTTTTTTTTTTTTTTTCGGTATTGTCTTTGTTGTTGTTATTATTTTATTTACTTAATGAAAAGATGGAAGAAACAAAAAAAAAAGAAAATAAATAATCTTAACTTTGTATTTTATCAAATTAATATTCTTACATCTACTTGATATTTCTTCAAGATAAATAAATATGAAAGTTTATGTTGCTGCACCTGGTCAACATAATTGGCCTGTTATATCAGATGATATACAAGATCGTCTTTTAGCAATTCTTAATGAATATTTAAATGAAGAAAAACTTGAAATATCATTAAAACGTTCAAGAAAAAAATCAAAAAATCTTACTAAACATCCAATTAAACAACATTTAGCTATTGGTTTACATTGTGTTATGAGATGTTTAAAACAAAATCAATGTTCATTAGTTTTAATTTGTACTTCATTAGTACCGATTATATTAACTAAACCAATTTTACTTCTTTCACAAATACATTCAATACCATCGATTCGTATAAAAAATTTATCTAATATATTAACAAAAATATTTTCTATACCACATTGTTCAACAATTGGTTTTAAATTATCATGTCAAGAACATGAACAACTTAAAAATCTTGTTGATAATCTTCTTCAAATAATAAATGGTTGTGAACAACAACCATCAGCTTCTTCTTCTTCTTCAGTAACATTTATTCCAGGAAAAATTATTCCACCATATCAAAATCCAAAACGTATTTCAACGGGAATACAAAAAAAGAAAAAGAAATTAAAAAAGAAATAATTAATTTTTGTTTTTTTTCTTTTTTTGTAGATTAATTAAATTTTAATTTCATTTAATTATGGAAGATTCACAACGTAAATTAAATGATGCTATTTCAACAATGGCTGGAACATTACATCGAAATTATTTACGACGCATTTATGTATGTTATTAATTTATTCTCTTTGAGTTATGATCAGAGACGTATCGAATCAAGATTTATTTTTTTTTCTAGTTCGAGTCATAATCTTGATCTCTCATATTTTGATATTATCCATTTTGTCTAATGTTAGAATTAGTATGATGATTTTCCTTCACTTTATCTTGCTTTCTTCTGTTTTCTCTTATTCGTAACATCAATTTTCGTTTGGAGCAAAAAAAAAAAATAGGAAAAAAAGTTATCTACAATTACAGTAAATCAAATCTTGCTGTTTCGTACATTAATTATGTTTTTTAGTTATTTGAAATATTTAATTGATGATTATATTTTATTTTTTAGGGTGATGCATTTAATTGTTCCTATCGTTGTACAGAAGATCCATCACTTGATCCTGTAAAATTTAATCAATGTGTTGAAAAATGTTCATCAAAAATTACTCAAGCTGAACAAGCAATGAGTCAAGAAATGCAACATGTACAAGAACGTTTAATGCGATGCATACAAAGTTGTGAAGATAAAGCAAAAGATAGTGGTGATAAAGATGAAGGTCGTCTTCGATCTATTTTTGAACCATGTGTTGTTAATTGTGCTAATGAAATTCATCAATTATTACCTAAAATTGAAAGTCGTATTAGTGATCAATTAAAAAGATTTTGAAATAAAAACAAATATAGAATATTATTCTCACAATTAAAAAAAAATCAACAATAGATATGTGTGTTTGTTTAGGTTGATTTTTTTTTCTTTTGATTTTGTTTGTTTTTCTACCGTTTTTTGTACGAAAACAAAATTATAGGAGAATAAAAAAAAAAGAAGAATATGATTTGACATTATGAAAATTTTAATTGCATTATTGAATCAAGAATATTTAGTGTAATCGATATATAAGACGCATATGCATTGATATTAAATACTTACTTTTTTTTTGCTAATGAATCAGCCATAAATTTGTTATCGAATGTAACAATATTGTCTATTGAATGTCTGAGTCGTGACAATATGATATTTAACTGAAGGTTTGCACTCCTATGAAAGATATCACTCCTAATTAATAAATTGTGCTGGAGACCAGTACCATATCCAGAATTTTCAAGTATGGTAAAGTATCTTCAAGTACCATGAGGTGTCCTAGCGTCCATGTCATTCATACAAATCGAACTGCTTAATATGATCTACAGTTTGTTCGATGGAGTCTCAATGTCTTAATACTCTTATAGTACAGAATTATTGACACATTCATCCGGTTTAAATATTCAGTAATTTTGATGAACTATTACTTTTGATTCAGACGACGAAAGTTACCGTTGCGTGGAGACTATTACAGGAATATAATAATTGTTTAATAAACTTTGACCATAAGTTTCCGGACTCGACGAATCTGAATCTGTAGATCAAGATGGTTTTAAAGTAAACGTAAACTGCTTAGTGGATAATACAAAACCACGTAAATTTTTGTTGCACATGCCTGCTCGATACATCAAACTTTTACCATCGTCTTCAGTCAAAACAACAATCAATGGCAGTCATGAACCGTTACTAACGAGCAAACTTTTTAGTAATCATCGAGATAAGTAGTTCTAAAGATAAACTTCTGGCTTTACGATTGTTGATCGATTAGTTTTCTGGTATAGATATGCATGTAGCAGTTTGCTTTTCAATATTTCCGAAGTATCAACTATATTATATGGAATGATCGTATAGAATCAATAAAAATGCATGCTTTTATATTGTTGTTATGAAGTCTTTCATATTTATTCTTTTGTCACATGTTGTCAGATAAGATAGAAACAAACTATTTTCGCTGTATCTTCGTGACACACAGTCGAATTCGTTGTATAAGTATGGTGTGAGTTAGACGAAGAATAACATAAACGTATTCTTTTTTCGTTTTTTTCTCTGATTATAACTTATTTGCTTGGTTCTACATAATTTTTCTTTCGAAAAATGCATGTCATTGGATTGATTGCATGAAAAGGATCATTATCCTCTTGATTGATATCATAGATGTTGCGCAACATAAAATCACTATATAATTGAACACGATAGGTTAGCAAATGTACTTTTTTTGCTACATATATCTTCTCTTGTTTCTTTTCCATAGAAAAGACTATAAGTAAATACAATGAATACTTCAGTGAAAGCGTTTATTCGTTCAGAAAAACATGAAAAAGCAGTCAACGGCCGATCTTTTTTGTTTATTATTTATATTTAGCATTATTCCAACTGTCTTGAATCATAAAACAGTTAATACTCAAATGAAATGATTCTAATGCTTTTCGAATTAACAGTGATATTCTGGTGTTATCGATGTACTTCAATATGGAAGTATGGACAACGATATTAATGAAAATTCTCAACGCCCGATTAGTACATTCTAATAAAATTTCTGCAGGAAACAATTCTTTGTTCGCTCCATCATCAACAGTTAAGCCTGTTTGTCTTTTTCCTACATGCCACCGTGCTAATCAATCTTCGCATGTTATCTGACAAATGACTATAATGTATCGTTATCGTTCGCTTGTTTTCATCTTGCCAAATACGAACACATAAAATGAACATCAAGTAACTCTACGAATTTGATCAAACTACAAGAAAATTCAGCGCCTATCTAGCTTACTTGTCAAGCACATCTTCGTTCTTTTTTTTCTCCAACAAAATACATATGTCTATTCTCAGACAAAATAAATAAAACTTTTTTAAAATTATCTTCAGATCAATTTGTTTTCTTAAGATCTTCCACAAGATGGATCGACGTATTCTATGTGATTGTCTGATCCAATGGGTATGTGGGTTCATACTAGTTTATTGAATGAAATCAATATCATTTCATCGGAATTTTTTTCATTCTTCATTGCAGATGAAAAAATTCAATTTGAATCGACCGATTAGCAGAGCTAATGATCTATCTGATGGTGTTATCATTGCCATGGCACTGAGAAATATGTCAGTAATTGATTTATCCAATTCATTTTTGTTTTTGTTAATTATTGATTTGTTAGAGATGAGAACTATTTCAATGATACATGGCTACAAAAGATCACTACTGATGAAAAAGATAATTATCGAATTAAGGTAGCTTCTAGTCTTATGAAATAATCAAGATCTATAGACAAATCAATTTAGGCAAACAATTTGAAAGAAATTTGGAAAAATATCATCGTCTACTATTTCAAGGTGAATTTTGAAGTATTCTTGCGAATCTGTGCAGAATATTATTTGTTATTTTAGGTACTCAGGCAGCCAATAGTAAACTTTCAAATGCCCGATGTGTATATGATCGGTAATTTCTTTAGAGAAATCCAAATGAATTCGAAAATCTTTGGCTTCTTTTCCTATAGCTGATAGTGCAGATGAAGTAGAACTCAGCCGATTGTTACAACTTGTCCTAGGTTGTGCTGTCAATTGTGAGCGAAAACGATATTATATAGAATATATAAGATCCTTGAAAGAATCTGTTCAACATGTACTCATGAATGCTATCCAAGAGGTTCGAATGTGCTATTCTTGATCTTGAACATATGTTCGAATATTCTTTCTATGAAATAGCTAATGAATAAAGAAGATCAGTCGATCAAGGGACAACGTTCGGAACTTGAAGATCAAGTAGATAATTGAACATAACGAACTCAATCACGATTTTCCTATGATATTTTTAGTTGAGACACGTTTTGGAAGAACTCAATCATGTCATCGAAATCAAAGACGAAATCGAAAATCATTGTCATGAATTAGATCAACAGGTTTGATATTTGATCGAATCTCGATTATTACTATCTTATCTTCAGATTCGTGTGCTTCAAAATGATAAATTGGATTTAATGCATCAAATAGCATGTTTAAATGACCGTATTCAACAATACGAAAGTATCATAAATGCTGAGTACGATGATGCTAGAAAAATGATCAGATATCGATGTCAATAGTTTTATTTTATTGCTGCTTGTATTTTAGATCGGCAGCATATATTTCTTACAGTAATTCGCAACAACAACGTATTCAATCACAACAAGAAGAAATATCTGAACTTGAAATAAGTACATTCAATCATTTTTGAGTTAGTATTTCTTATTGTTTCTTTATTTCATAGCTCTTCACGATTATCGAGCAAAATTGAATATCTTACTTGATGAAAACAAAGAACTTCTTAAAAAAGTAGATCCAAAACGACTAAATTGATTCGAAACTATTTATATGATGAAACTTTTCTTCTAGAATGATGATCTTGCGGGTCTTGTAGCCGATGCACGAAATGTTAAAGATGAAAATGATGTTCTAAGGAACAAATGCGAAAAAATCGTATGTAATTCTAACACTAGAATGATACATTAATTAGTGCATTGGTCATTATAGACCAAACTAGAATCGACTATTGATTCCTACAAGATCAGATTAGCAGAGATGCCGGATTTACAACAACAAGTGAGATATCTCAAAGAAAATAATTTACGTCTAATTAACGAAAAATCAAATCTTGAGAACGAATATAAACAAGCAAAATTAATGCAAACTCAAGCCGAATTTCATAAAAAAACCAATCAAACATTGCATCAGAAAATTAGTGAACTACAAGCTATGATTGGTAAAACTGATCTTGAACGGCAACGTGCAGAAGAACTTCTCAATGTAGTTATTAGAGAAAAAGAGGTTTTCATTAGTTGAAAGAAGAAAAAATATATATAAGAAAGAATTACTGAAATAATTTTATATAGAGTCTAATGAATGAAATCCAATCATTGCGAAAGACAAAGAAAAACTTTCGTGTTATTAGTTTTGATGACGGTAATATTGAATGTAATACTTATATGAAAAACTGATTGGTTCATTTAGATATTGTTCAAACAAACTCACAAGATCGACTTCCTGTATTATTTGAAGATCACACTATTTTGAATTCACCTGCTGATGACAGGTTAATTCTAACAAAATCGTAGGAATTTGTTACACTTAAACGAACAAGAAAAAATTCACATGTTTTAGAGAACATTCTTTTCCACTACGACACGAAGAAAATCTTCGCAAACAATTCAAAGATCAAAATAATAAATTAACCAATAGTTTACGGTAAATAAATGATTGGAGTTGCTTTTCTTTATGTTCACCTTCAGAATGTCCAATCAAAAGAATCTCGAATTGGATATGACTCCTCAAGATATAATGACAATTGCAAAAAACAGTACTAAATTGACTGATTTGAAGGAAACACTCAATTGTGCCATGTCTCATTATGAACAAGAATCTACTCAAATACAAAGCCAAATGAATGAATTAAAACAAAAATTGGAAATGGCTGGTTCGTTGTTGAGGAGAATGTCGATTTATGCTATCAATTTATTTCCTTGGTTTTTACAGAACAACAATTGACAGAAAAGGATATCTTGCTAATGAAGAAAGCTGAGGAAACAAACGCTTTGGAAAAATATTATCTTCGATATTTGGAAAAGGCTAAGATGATCATACGTCAAATGGATCCACATAATAATCAGTCTTTTATCAATTACAAGATACAATCGTTACAAAAACAACTTGATGAAAAAAATCGACGTTTGCGCGAACTTGAAGTGAGCTTATGCTTCGTATTTTCTTTCAGACGATTATTGTTTGAATGTTGACTTCCTCTTTAGAAAAAATATGGAAAAATGCAAATCATCTATGATGATCAAGAGAAATGACTAATTCATATGTTCTAGTTGTTGGATTGGTCGATCTACTTTTGAATGAAGGAAACATGAGACAAAAGACTTTCCTTCTTGTAAAATAGCACATTTCAATGTCACGGTTTTGATGAACTTTTGATATCGCACAATAAAGAGTAATTTCTAGCAAAACAACGTAGAATTGCGTCAGCATACGAACAAATCCCTTCCAGAATGTGGGTGAGTCTAGGCCTAGGTGCCATCGAAGAGAAGACTAACCTACTCACACCTTCCGTCTGGGCACTGATGATTGGCTCAGCATGTACGTATCAATCTAATGGACTTTTGCGACATTGAAAAGAGTCAAGCTTGATCCATAGTCAAATGTATAATTTTGATAAGTGATTACATCTTGGTTGTAAGTACCCATCTACATAATGCTTTTCATCGATAATTGCTAGATAGAGTGGAAGAACATTCACCATAGTGTGTTGTAATCAATGACATATTCTATCGCATGTTCAATTTGATCACGCTCATTAATTTTCGGATGCAGATGTCAGTCATATCTTCATTCATACTCATCAGGAAAACTTTTACAAAGATAGGTCACTCGCTTGATTTTAACAATACAGTGGCCAAAACAACAAACAATTGAATGGAATGACAAGCAAAGTAAACTTACAGAAACTATCGCTTCAGAAACAAGTAACAGTTCATGGCTGAATGCATCGAACATTTTTATTTTTATCATAACGTGTAACATAGCTTGAAGATGCTCTCGATATCTTGTGCATCAACATGTCCCAATCAACTCGACACATAGCCATTTGCAATATTACTTATTTCATTGAGTGCATCTCTTTGCTCAAATGAGAATGTGAATGTGACGTCAAAGTCATAGTCACCTATACACGATTCAGAACTATGGTCTATTGTACCATACGAATCAATATGGGAATAGCTCTACTATTTAATCGCTGTGCAATCTTTCATATTTCGTGTAGTACATGAGAACAAATACTAAAAGAAGAAAAAAGCTTGTTTGCACAGAGTCTTTGAGTCTGAACAGTGGCACTCACCTATCTTCTTTAGTTTCATTATATTTATACAAAATATAGAAAACTAAACATATCTAAAAGATAGTAGGTTCTTTCCAACAATAATCAATTGGCAGAAAAGGGTCTAGCATTTTTATTTCTATATTTAGGATTGTAATCTTGTTGCCAGTTTTTTTGCATTGGTGCTCTTTTTTTTCATTTGTCTTATTGCTATTTGCTCGACATTTATTTTTTTTTGTCTGTTTCATCTTAATAATTTAATGAAGGAATAAGCCTATTGTACACATTCATGATTTCTACAGTAGATGTGAACTATATATTATCTATTTCGATGAATTCAGAAAGACTGATATTGATTATCACCAAAAGTTAGAAATGAATCAATTTATGATTTCGTGTTGATCATATGACAATTGTGGGCAATCAAAATATTATTCTTGATATCTATCCTATAATCGTTTATCAGCACAACAATCAGAAAGTGTGTTATTTAGTACATCGAAAATCATATTCTAGTCATTTAAATTTCAAGAAAAGCTCTAGAATGTTCTCGAACATGCTCAGTCTTGATATTAATTTCATTCAGCACTTTTATTCCGTTGCTAAGCAATTATGATTAATCATTCTGGAGTCCGCCGTCTGCATTTATTATGGAAGTTTATTCAATGGCGTATAATTCCGGTTGTTAAGATCTATAATAGGGAGGAGAGATGGACAATCGCAAAACTTCAACTTAAAACTTACAATTACTATTTTATTCGAAAATATATATGAGTTTCATAAAACAAAAGAACATTGTTTTCAGGTCTAATTCGATATAAGTAACTAAAAGAAGTGAATGGCAAGTAGCAACACATGTAAATTTACAAAAAACACTTAGTTTTTTCGCTTTAGTGCTTTTCTTTTTTTTTGCTGTCGTCGTGTGCCATCGAGATCTGTGTTATCGTGGGCAATCGACTGCTGACTTGTTCTTCGTTGTCTTCTGGGTCCACCGAACCAACGAGCAAACCGATCAGCAATTTCAGGCATATTCAAGTTTGGTTGGAACACATTGTTCGCTTGTTGAAATATTTGCTGTACCTCTTGTTCTGGTGGAACTAATTTAGGTAGAAAATAAAATAAAATAACTCCTACAACTATTAGAACCAACATTGGATTGAAAATAATATCAGTCCAATGATAGACTTCGCGGTTTTTAAAATAGTTCGGCTTGGTATATGTATCAAAACGGAGTGGATATTTTACTAAAACAACTTTCTGTGGTTCAACCAGGTTAACTTTACGTGCACGAATTTTTCCACTAGAACTTATATCAACTCGTGCTGGCTCAAAAATGTGTCGTGGTGAACTAATCGAAACAACATACGAACCACTTGGTATACCTGAAAAACAAGAAATGAAAATCTAAGAAGTTATTTTTCCTTCTATAAGACAATCTACCTGATATGACAAAAGTGCCATCGACTCGAGGAATACCGATATATTCACCTTCGTTAACTAGTACACGACTATCACCAAGAGCTTCATCACCAGGTAGAAAAAAGATTTGTCCTTCAATTTTATATGAACCAACGCTTTCATTGGAATTCGTTGATGACGCAATCATGCTTTCATGGCATGTAATAAACATGATAAATACCGAACAAAATCGATACCAAATGACTGTATTTGGCATTTTTAAAATACAAATCGAAAAAACAACAAAAGATGAAAACTGATTATCTAAAAAGGTATTTTCTATATGAGATGTATTTTTTAGCAGATAATATTTTAATCAAAATAGTTTTGTAAATAAGATTCCTTTTTTATTCATTATACATGTGTATCTTACTTGTGCTGAACATACGCATTCACGTATTGTTTTTTCTAAGTCAGTGAAACGTTTACAGTTTTTCTGAAATTGACATGATATCTTCTCTCTTTTCGATACGTTAATCATCCTTCTATGGAATCGTGCATAATTCACAGAAATATATATGCACGTTTTTTTGTCGTTCTTGTTATTGTAGGCATGTGCGTGTTAGTGTTTGACTTTATACGTATGTCTGCTTTTTTTTTCATAAAATGTTGAAGAATTATTCACCTTTAATAAGTATAATGATTCATCATTTTCTTGCTTACCAAAATCTTATACTCATACGTATTATCGTTAGTCTCTACAGCAACATCATGAAAACATGCATTCACAGTACTGTTTTAAACATATATCAATTCTTTTTTGCTTCATTGAAACATTTATTTCGTTCTATGTCTGTGAAAGTTGGTAAAAACCAATAACATTTAGTAAACAAAATTCTTCCGTTCTTTAATTGCATGTGAGAGTTTTTTTTTGTGCAAACTGAAGTAACCACTTATATGTCATATAAATAAAGTTAGCATCAGGCTTAGGGGCAGCACTTTAACTTTATTTTACTTTAATGAAGTAAAGTGAAGTATCTCTTACTTTACCGAACAAGTAAAATATAATAAAATAAGATAAAGTACAGTAGGTAGTTGATGGTTATTGATTTATTAGTTTATTATCAGACATTAATTACATTTTAATGCATCAAAAATTGTGTTGAATTATGGATCGAAGGCTCCGAAAAATTTGAACATAATTTTATTCCATTGAGAGTCAGCATTGAACCCTGAATATTTTTCATAATTTTATTTTTTACTTTATCACAGACCAACTTTTCAAACATGGAGTCGCCATGAGGAATCGAAAATAATTTTTTTTTGCTGCTCTATCACAGGTCTTCAAATTCAATAGCACCAAGTGTACTGATTACAAATATCTCATTTGTTTTCAAATGTACTCAGATAACAAGAAAGATTGAAAGCACTCCCTAGCACCATTAAAAACTAGCTTTTGTCCAGAAATTTCACTGAAATACGACCAGATTTGTTTCATCGAGATCGAAATGGAGTTGACTTGATCAAAAATTCGTTTTCTAACAACACATACGTTGGACAAATCTTTTCGTAACTAATTTTTATGAAATATGCATTATTTAATGAGTTAGCTCAAGGTTGACTATTGGGTTAACCCACAAAACCTACCTGAAGCTTCCTATAGGTAGGTTGGATGTGGAATTACATACGGTTGTAGACAAAAGTAGGTACATCCACCCCAAAGTGGTATTATATTCCATCATTTCGAACTGATCTTTTGGAAGAATGTTGGTCTCATTGAATCCTGATCGCAAACACCACCAAACCTTCAATTGATTGACATTTGCTGAAGATATCATTTGTACATCGTCATCACCATATCAAAGTCACATCTTGATCATTTTTCGACATTCACTTTCGCTCAGCGCGTCATTCAAAAGCTCAGGGATGCAGCTATCATTAGTAAAATTTTGGTGGGAAATAGCCGAGATCCGAAGTTCGCACTGAAAAATTCTACCAAGTAGAAAATCCTTGTTTTCAATTTGAAATCGATATTCAGAGCCGTAGACATATGTAGAGCTGAGATATAGTCATTGGAAGAATTCACCACACCACACTTTGCCTATAAATGGAGCTACGGTATTGTGTGATGACCTTTGGACCCAAGCAACTAGATAAGCAAGGCGATAACTAGCACCAAAAAGAGCAAAAATTCATTTTAGGATGACGAAACACTGCGAACTAAAAGCTTCTGAGATGATATTTTCCCTCCATGTCTTCAATAAACCCTTGGCACTGCCTATAAGCGAGTAGAACTGTCAAGCGCTAGTGAATTTACGCTCATCTTTCTGGAAATACTCTTTTTTGGTCAGAATAATTCAGAGGGTATGTACAAAAGGCTGAGTCCATGAAGCAGAAACTCTGTGAAGTCAGAAAAATGGTTTTGAGGTGAAATGCTTCGTAACAGAGAAGGTGCTAGCTCAATGATAAGACAAGAGGGGGGGGGGGGGGTTGAAGAAATTGAAGAGAAATACCTTCTTAAAACCTTTTAGTTCACACTTTCGACCTCCTAAAATGAATTTTTGATTTTTTTTGGTGCTAGTTGTCTCGCTGCATACCTAGTCGCTTGGGTTGAAAACTCACCGTATAATACCGTAGCTCCATTGATAGATAAGCTGTGGCATGGTAAACTCTTTCAATAGCTCTATCTCAGCTCTGAATATTTTATCACAAACTTGTGGGTCAATAATGAGTCATTGCTACAATTTTTCTCTGCATCAATCGATTTTAGCTCAAGTTATCGATTCCAAACTGAAAACAAGGATTTTCTACTTGGTAGAAGTTTTAGTGCGAACTTCGGATCTCCACTATTTCCCACCAAAATTTTACTAATGATGTCTGCATCCATGAGCTTTTGAATAACGCGCTACGCGTAAGTGAATGTCGAAAAATGATCGAGATGTGACCTTGATAAGGTGATGACGATGCACAAATGATATCTTCAGCAAACTCAACCAATTGAGGGTGTGGCGGTGTTTGCGATCAGGGTTCAATGAGACCGACATTCTCCCAAAAGATCATTTCGAAATGATGGAATATAATATCACTTTGAAGGAGCGAGGGAGGGTGGGTAATTACTTTTGTCCGCGAGTGTAAATGGTCTGATCTAGTCACCGGCTTGGGTTAGGACTAACCAGTGGAAGCTCTAATCCAAAATGTACCCATATCAACCCAACTCAATTGGCATCTCTGCCACATAGGTCGACTCAGTTTTGTCTGTTAAATTCAGCTATGACACTTTTATGAAGTTAAATGGGATATTTCTATTCGAAAACTATAGATATTAGTAAAAATTTTGTATGTATTTTTTTCTTTGAATATTCATATTGTTGTTGTTGTTGTTTAGGAAAAGTTGATTTTAATGAATTTCTGATGACTGCTTGTTTGACGACACCTGGTACACCGACGCAAAAAATTGCACCGTTATTTATTCTATGTGATTTCAATCGCGATGGTTTTCTTCAACGAGCTGAGATTGAAAAAATTTATCTTCTAGCTAAATCAACTCGTAAATCAGTCGATCAGAAGGAATTTGAAGCATTCAAGACTCACTTAGATTCAGTCTTTGCAAAATTTGATACGAACAAAGACGGAAAAATTTCTCACAAGGAATTTTGTGATCTTTGTACTCATGACGAAGTTTTCCAAAAGATGTTAGGTTAATTCATTTCAAAATTGATATTTAAATCGAAACTTATTACTCACAACACAATTTAAATCCGCAATAGAACTATCATGGAACTTCAACAATATTCTTATTATTGTGCATTTTCTTTGAAAAAATTAGATGATATAGTTGATAGAAATAAATAAAGCATGCTTCATATGTCTCATTTTCTCTTCTTTCTCCAATATCAATCAATTTGATTTTATATTACTTCCATCAAAATGTTCGCTTTTCTGATAACTTTAGACAGAAAACGAATTTCGAAACATCGTTTGCTTTATTTTAGCAGAAAATAAAATAAAAATAAGGAGACAATATTGTGAGATAAATAGAAGTGGGAAAGAACGAGATTACAACGAGTAGACACAAGAACATTGTATCAAAATTTGAATATTGAATGTGGATAGATTACTAGTTTTATGGAAGTAGCTGAACGAAAAACATCACAAAAAAACATATAATTCTTTTCTCTCAGCAGTGAAACATGCAAATTACAAAATATTTTATACCATCGTAGAGAGCTAGTCTAACTTGAAAATCCAGAAAATGTGCTTGATTGGTCTGTTGAAGTTTAATTTTGTTTGGTATGAATTTTCTCGGTGACATCATGATTTTCTGGTGAATTTTTGAGCAACTAATTTTTCAATTTCTTTCAGAATTGTAATAAAGGTATTTATATCATTCGATAGACAAAATATTGAAGTATATTTCGGTAAATTTCAACTTTGAAAAAAATGCGAGTTTCATTTTTACCTAAATGACCATTTTGATGCATATACAGCACGCTTCTCTTCCCGCTGGCCGATTCATAGGAAATTTTTATCGGTATAAAGCTAACAGACAGTCATTTATCCCGTGAGACATAGTTGAAGTCTTAGATCCGATCACTGTAAATATCGCATAGAAAAATTATAGTTTTCTAAGAAAATCACAAAACTACTTTCTTGAGTAATTTAATCGCGATAAAAATTGCCGATTTTTGTACAATTTTGGTCACATGGAGAGCTACGATAGAATTTGTAAGGAAATAATCTTTGTTCTTTTTCCGTAAGATAGCAATTGTTTAAATGTATTCTCTATTGTCGCTATACGATACCATTTACAGTTTTCGATTCAGTGTGTATTCATGATAATACTAGTTGAGAAGGTTTTGAATGACCTTTTTATATTATTTCGTATTCTATCTTGAAGAATGAAGTAAAATAAGGAGGATATCAATTGATTTTTAGTGTTTTTAGACATTTGATCAACAATAAAGAATAGTTTGCTATTCATATAAACTCTGCGTATTATTGATACAATTCTTTGACAAATATTTTTATCCGATCCTTGATACGGAGACATTGTTTTCTCATCAAGAATGTCTATCGAATAGAAAATGCTGATTTTCAATAAGATGAATCGTTTTCATGAGATGAAAAATCGATTCTGAAATTTTTATGTTCGCATAAGTGCATGAAATCGAGTTTATAACTTTACAACATGGATTTAAATATCTCAGAGCATACTAATTACTATTATCTTGACTATGTGCTACAGGCTTTGTTGATAATCAAGTAGATGTATGATACCACGTGTAGAGCCGGAAAGAAGCAATAGAAACTTGTAGGATAGATCATGTTTCAATCATAATTTCAGTACATATAAACCGACGAAGGCTGGGTTAGTGCTTGCGATCAAAGTTTATTGTCACATGGATGTACCTTAAATATCAGTTGAATATCTTAAGGAATAAGAGTAATTTATGAAACTACTATGGTTTAATGTAATTGATTGTAGCGACAAAAACCACTCGCCTTTTTTTCCTTCACCTCATTATTTTCTTAGTAAAGCCATCGACACATTAGACAAAATAGTGTTTCAAAATATCTATATACATGTATCATTAACAGATCATTAGCCATTCGTAATGGAGATAGAACAAAAGTTTTTGACAATTTATTTAAGGAGTAGATCTATAATTTTGTATTAGAATGTAGTCACTTGTGATGGCAAAAATATCTCGATTGTTCATATCATCATTCGTAGTATGTTCGATAAATAATGCTTTCAATCAAGTTCTCATTTTTAAGATAGCAAACTAGAGTTTGTAGGCAACGTCTGAAAATACATTTTTATAGTTTAAATATAAAGAAATGTATCCATTTTATTTGGCGAAGATATTTGAATCAATACCTTCCTAACATATTCTCCTCAAAATGCACACTCGATTAATGTTTTTAACATGCAATTTAACTAACTTAATCTTCTATCTTAACGTTTCAAAGTTTGAATTTGATTTCTGCTTGTTTTGCAGAAATATTTAGTTCTTTCCAAAACAGTTCATATCAAATAGTATTGTTCAATAAAAAGATTTATATCACGCACATTTAACAACAGAAACACATGTTTTTTCTTCTGTCCACTTTTGATTTTCTTTTTCTGTCTGTGCACACAGAACAAAACAAACAAACGTCTGGATGTGAATGTGAGGAAAAAAAATACTAATATTCACATCCGACAGAATATTTTATATTTAGTTTCATCGAAAGATATCGACATGGAGTTCGTATTTGAAGAGAGGAAGTCGATCATTAGTATAGACCATTGTTCCTTTATAAGCAATATTTTTTCGGGTTCACATTCATCAGTAGACATGGGTGTGAGTGTGAATTGGAAGTGTGGAGATTACTGCTATCTATATCAACACTTACACTCCAATATGTGACTTGTCCTGTCAAATTTTTGCTAACATGAGCCGTCATGACTTGTTCTACAGCAATGGATGTGAAATGTGGACTATGAGTTGGAGTTTTCTCTTCTTCCTCACCTACGCCTCTACTCACGCTCATATTCACTTCCGGTAGAGTCCTATGTGGTGAAATTTTCTGGCTCATACTTGACTCCGACTCGATCGGTATTTTCTGTTGAAGTTCGACTACAACTCGGACAGCCGTGTTCAGACTTCCGAAAAAGAAAATTTCGGAAGTTTCAGAGATTTCAAGCATATGTGTCCTAAATCGTACGTTACTTCCCAAAATGATATAATTTCCGCAATTATGTACTCACAGAAATTTCTGTAATTTTCAATATGTCTAAAAAACTTTTGATTTGTACTGCTGTATATTTATCGAGTTGATGGAAATTTCAGAAATTTGGGTGATATCCTTTTTTGGAAATCTGAACATACCCGAACTCGTAGAAATCCCCGAAATTTGTTTTTGCACAAGTGCAAACACTTCTTTTCGTGTTATTCACGAATAAAAATGTATTCTTGATTATTTTCTTGAAATTTAATGATGAATGTATAAGATAGTGCATTTGTGTTCATTACTTAACATATGAAGAATAAAATTGTTATTATGAAAGAACAAAAATATATCACTATTTTACTAATGTGACTCCAAATCCGATTCTAAAAAAAGTTGTTTTAGTGACTTCGACTACGACTGAGTCAAAGTTTAATTTCGAAGACTCACGCAAGGCTCTACTACATACTGTCCTTCCTCCCCAATCACGCTCTCATCGATACTCCACCTTCAAAAATGTATTTTTCTAATATAGGCACTGCTTTTTCTCTCTTCTTCCTTTTGAAATAAAGAAAAATAAATTTAGACATCTCTCATTTATGGATTCAATTAGTCAACCATTAGCATAAGAGAAAAATGATTAAAATCATTGACATACGCAATAAAGTAAATGACGATCATAATGTATCTTTTAATAGCGCCCTACTCAAGCAAGCAGACAAATCATTTTTTTTTCGGCTTGTTCAAAAAACACACAAAAAGTCGTGTTTTAGCGAATTTTTTTTCTGCATTTTTCTGGCCAATTTCATCAGATTTTTGCAGAAAAGTGGTTAGAAATTTATTTTCATAAAAAAACACCCATTTTACGTAAAAAATTAAAATTTTGAACGTTTGTGACCGAAAAGTCGCTATTTATTTTAGCAAGAGACATGAAATCCTTCCTTCTGTTCTTTCTCATTCATTTCGATATAAGAACTCCATTGAAAATATTTTGATGTCAAAACTCTACAGACGGAACAAATTCAATACTAAAATTATGCACACTTTTTTAAAGGACAAATTAGTATAAAAAAGTGACATGTTTGTCTGCTTGGGTATATTTTCAATATTTTGAAAGACGAGTCAACGTGCAAAGTGTTACTCACTCGGTCTGATTTTTTCCAAGAGATAATAGACGTAGGAGTTGAAGATATTTTCATCAAAGCAGTTGGAAACTTTGTAAATGCAGACTTTGTATATAAGTCTAAACGGAAGTCATAATTGCTAATTTAAAAAATATCAAAAATCAACATACAGAATACAATGCCTCTTTCAAAATACTTCAGACATCAAACACAACGCATTACGACCTGGCGTAAACGTGTCATGTCGTTGATAAGAAAACCAAAGATGATTACTCGTTCGAATGGTGATCCAGCAAACACTTCAGAAGATGCAGTTAATGACGAAAGGTACAGTCTGGAGCTTCAGCCTGTTGACCAATTAACACTGGAGGATCTTCGAACGGATCCAACATACGATGATAACTTTTCGACTCAAATGAGACCACGTGAGACACAAAAGAAGAAACAAACAGATCTTAACTCCGTTGAATTAATGACAACACTACATAGACTCACGAATCGGTTGAATCGATATGAACAATACCTGAGAAATACTCCTGTAAACACACCACAATACGAAATACTCCGAACTCATCGAAGATTTTTGAGACAAAAACTTTTGGAGGTTGCACAAAACCTTACGATGCAATAAATCAATTGCAGCTATGAAAATTGAGATTATACCTTTCGATTTTCTTTCTTGTTATTTTGTATGCCAAAAATAAATTAATAGTGTATGCATGAATACATAGGGTACTATAGGTGCTAGTAGATCGAGCATATAAATAGATAGCTCACATTTCTACTTGCGCTAGATTTGGACAGATGTATGTCTCTAATCAAAAAAATATATATTTGCAACTGCAACTATCTATTGTTTTAGCATCACATAGATTTCATTGACACTTTCTATTATCATATACAACACGTTAAGTTGCTCACACATGATGTATATACATCATAATTCAAATAAGATGTATTAGTAGAATATCGACCAAATCAATGCGAGTTTAGTTTTAAATCGTTAGCTACAAAATGGAAAATATTTGGTAGTATGGAGTGTGGTTGTGGGTAGGCGAAGCAAAGACCAGCATCTCACATTATACAAAATTCATTCAAATTTTTGTACATATAAAATGATTGTTCTTTGTATTGAATACCCTTTTTCAACTTCGTTATCTATTGATTATATCTATACTGCATGCTATAGTACAATATACTCGGTCTATAAGTATACATAATAGCCATTTGATTTATTCACAATAGAAAATTCAAAAAAAAATTAAAATGTACAATTTGAGTTTTCGTTGACTGTATGCAAACCTCATTAGAATAATGGATCAGAATCAAGTGTATAAATTGATTTCTAATGATGAAATGCAACTAATTCAGAAATATTTTATTAAGTTCATTTTGCCGTGGAAGCTATTACAACATCTTCTATCTATGAAAGCTCGCCATTTCTTCTCGATCTCGGAAGTTACACAAGATTTATGATGAAAGTATGAATCATTACCCTGACTGTCTTACTGAAACGAAGCATCAATGAAATGTAACGCTATTTTGCATCATGACTACCAACGAATCTATCAAAACAAATTGAGTCATCAACGGAAAGCATGGACATGTTGGTTCAGAGACTCACATCGTAAATAACCATACACTTGTTTGACATACAAAAAGAACCACATTGATTATGATTTCGTACCATGAGGTGATAATTGCATGCGTTATGATACAGAAGTTTGGCGGCAACTAAGTTAACTAGTTGAGACTCCATACGATGATAGTCTTTCACTGCAGAACTTCTTAAAACATAGACACCTACAGACACATATTCTTCATGCGTTATATTTGTTCAGTTTCATTGACCTTCTTGCTTCTCCTATACTTTTAGTATAATAAAATCAACTTTCTAGAAAGAGCCTGCTTGTTCAAATGTACTGCTTCATGTTTATTCAAATCATAATTTATTAGATATATATATATAAAATACAAATCATTTATTTCATAAACACGAAACAAAAATATAATCTATTGCAAAATTGTTTTTTTTTAATACATAACATTTTAAGAAGCAGAAAAAATGAAGTTAAATACAAATGGCACTTAATAATTAAGCAGCGTTCATATCATTGATCGAGAAAGTAACTAGCTGTCTATTTAGCATAATCTTCAATTATTTCAATACTAATTCTTTTATAGGTTTGTCAAGTTTTGATGTTTTTTTTATTTTTGCTTAAACAGATCAAAATGGTTTCGTTTTCTTGATATGGTCACTGTATTGAACCTGAAAAGCTGGGTAGAAAAACATATTTCAAATGTTTTCTTCCCACTATTGAAGACAGAAACATCGAGAAATATGGGTGAGAAAAATATGAACAACATTAATATTTCTTGATCATTCGGTTTCTTCAAAGCAGAATTTGCACACATGATGACATATGAGGCTGTGGATAGCAAAGTCCACTCTACAAAGCCTGGTATGCCACTTTTTTTCGATGTCCACTTATATGAGTTGATTTGTTGTGGAAAAAATGACATTTATCATAATGGACCATACCTGATTATTAGTGATTTTAATGGTCAATAAACTTCTCTATCTAATGCATTCTATACCAATATTTCATATATGAACTATGATAGCAAGGTTTCTACAAAGTCAAACAGGATCATCTTCAAGCTTCAGGAGATCTAGTTGGAACTAATTTTAACAATACCTCCGTAAAGAACACAGAGTTCTCCGAAAAAATAATGGCTTGTACCATTTTTTATGACGCATTCTTAAGTTGGATGTAAATCTGATGAGAAGATTACAGCAACACTCATACATCGACACTCACACCCAAATATTTATGATATTAAAAATTAATCTAACGAAAATAAAAGCAAACTTTTAGTATCTTGATATCCCTATTGTCTATTGATGTCATCAATAAAACCTAGTCATTGACGATTAATAAGTGTTCTTTTTCTATCTTCATGCTCAGGGGAAAGGTTTTGTTATCTTATTGCTGTTTCAAGTGCCCATACTATTTGTTACAAACCATTGTCTAAGTGGAAAAAGCAAGACGAAATAATCACTCAATATGAACTGCAAGGTACTAACCGATTTTGAATTCCCTTGGTGTCCCATGAGACTCATGATATCCCTTGAATGACCATTTTATAATGTATACAGAGCTATTATTTGTAGAAACTTTATTAATTATAAATCAAATAATATCTAGCAAACTAAATCGGTTACAAAAGAAAAATTTATTGCTTAACTAGATGATATCGAACCTATGTTCGATATCTATGAATTTGTCCATGAAAAATGAAAAACAATAAAAATACGAATTAGTCTTTGTGGCTTGTTTCCATCCATGTTGTTGTTTTTGCTAGTATGGTATTTAGTAAAATCGACAAATATCCTAATGAAAAAAAAAGAACCAGATAGTGATTAACTTCCATTTACATCAAAATCTTTAATGAGAAATCATTGATAGTAAAAAGCTGAACTATTTTTTCTCCACCATACGAACTCAAGAAACTCTAACTTACTCTTGGTATTAGAGCCATTTTTTTATTATTAGAGTAAGAATACTGTTTGAGCTTACAATGTAGCATAATCTTTCATTTATGAATTTCCCTCACGAGATTTTTAAGAAACCACGAAAACTAATCAACTAATTAACTATAGAATTAATATTTCATATGCATTTTGTTGTGCAAACAAGTTTAGACAACATGATAAAATCATAGTAGGATTGAATAGAATGAAATTAATTCAAATGAGCTAAAGAACTGCTCGAACAGTTCTTCTGAGCGAACTGAACCGTTTTCAAACAGCTCATTTCAAATGAGCTGAACTATTCGAACAGCTCATTCGAACGAACTGAACTTTTTGTAGGGGTACCCATAGGTCCTCAAGGGCTACCCTATAGGGGTACTCATAGGTCCTCAAGGACTGCCCTAGAGGGGTTCTGGCCAATCCTAGGGTTTTCGAGGACGTTCTATCCATTGATGGGTACATGTGTGGGTCCCGGTCGTTTCTATTGTGGTGAAATAAAATCCCGCCATCTGATAGGTCCAAAAATTGACCAATCAGATTTCAGGAGCCCTTTTCTTTCTTATTGCCCACCACCTATGAGTACCCCTCCATAATAGGACTTCGAAGCCTCGAGATATCCCTCTATTATGGGACTTCAGAATCTTGAGGTACCCCTCTATAATAGGACTTGAGAACCTCGAAGTACCCCTCCATAATAGAACTTGAGTGCCTCGAGGTACCCTCTATAATTGGCCTTGAGAACCTAGAGGTACCCCTATAGGATAGCACTTGAGGAGTTCGAGGTACCCCTCCATAATAGGACTTAAGGACCTCGAGATATCCCTATAGGATAGCCCTTGAGGACCTACTGGTACCTCTATAGAGTAGCCCTTAAGGAGCTATGGATACCTCTATAGAGTACTCCTTCTGGACCTATGGGTACGCCTATAGGGTAGCCCTTGAGGACCTATGGGTACCCCTGTAGGGTAGCTCTTGAGGACCTATGGGTGCTCCTATAGGGTAGCCCTTGATTACCTATGGATCCCCTGTAGGGTAGCCCATGAGGACCTATGGGTACCCTATCGGATAGAGTGTATTTCAATATTGGGTTCAGTTCATTTAAAAGGAACCGTGTGAAAAGTTCGGCTCGTTCGAATGAGCTGTTCGAACATTTCAGCTCATTTGAAACGAACCGTTTGAGAAAGATCAGTTCGCTCACATGAACTGTTCGAACAGTTCAGTTCGTCTCAGTGAGCGTTTTCAACGGCTCATCAGTTGTGAGCTTAAGCTGAGCTTGTCGACCCCTAATAGCCATATTTCATTCCATGTTTCAGATTTCAGCAAAATAAATGTTATCATTGAATGGTATTTTCTTTTCAGTCTTACAGTTTCAAGTTTCTTTATGAACAGTTACTTTCATTTTAAGCAAACAGATTTCCAAAGATTTTACCTATCAGACTTCATCAAAGAGAAACATTCTGAGATATATAATCAATTCAAATGTCAAGAATTGTTACGTCGAAGCAAAAAAATTACTCATGCCTATCGATTGAGAAAACCCATGATACTGTTATTTATCCGTAGTCATATATTAATCTCTTCAGCATTTTTTGGAAGGCGAATAATCAACAGGAGTGAACTTCTCCAATATTGTGTTAAGATATCACAATACAACGAATCTTACTTCATATTCTGACATGTATATACATAGAGTGACTATTTCACACAAAATATAAATGAAGTTGATGCGTTGATTTTATTCAATGACGACAAAATCTTTGACTATCAATATCACATCGTTCTTATCAGTATCCAATGATAGCCGACGGCTTAAGAAAATCTTGAAGGAGACAAATGTTGTTTTCACAATTGTATTTCAATGATGTCCAGCAACTCAATAGCCTAATCAAATTTCAATATAACTTAATAGAAAATGAAAACATTTGGTCGATCTTTATAAAGTAGTTTTGAACATAAAAACATGTTAATAAGTTGGTTAGTATCAGAGCTGTCAACAGGCCACTTTTTTCCGCCTGACCTGAGCTACCGACTAACTTGATCTTGCCTGGCCTGGTCTGTCGATCAGGCTAAAGATCAAAGAGCAGCCTGGAACCGGGCCTGCAGGTGAGATCAGGCAAACTATTTTTTCTGACTTTTCCAATCCATAAATTTACAACTTTGAATTAATTTATGACATCAATTTTAGTTATTTATTTCATGTACTTTCACGAAACTAATACAGTTACATTCTCTTCCAGAAAAAAAAACAAATTAAAACAAAGAGATAAGCATTGTCTATACTTTTCCTAAAATATATACTAGAATTTACAAAATGTTATAATGACGTCAGTGCTCTTTCACGCAGTCGAAAAAAAGCTATCCATAATAACAAAAGAACAACATACGATAAGGCATGTTACTTAGGGTTCCAAGGAAACATGCATAAAAAATTTAGAAAATAAAGAGAGTAATAACAATAAAAACAAGATAGGAGATTTACAGTTGACTATCAAATTTCGATGCAGTACGAATACAAAGCATATTATCCAGCTGTTCTGAATCCAAAGCGATTCTTCTATCAGTTAGTGTAAGTTATGCTTTGGACTCCTTGCTACTCAAAAACAAAATTGATAGTTTGATAAGTTATATGATATTTTCGAAATATTTGTTTTAGTGGTGTCCAACTACTGTTAATTTAACTGCTGTGCATTTTCGTTGCTGAAAGATTCAGCATATAGAATCAATGTCACCCGATTTTCAGCTAATCATCAAGACGAAAAAATACTAAGTGATGACTATCATGATCAAATTTCATGAAAGCCAATTCGAACATTAGGAACATCTCTTGAGAATTCTATTGGCATTACAACCAATATTGGTGAATCATGGACTATGGATTAGAGTTTGGTTCACTTTTGCGGACCGAAAAGTTAGTATTACATCGGATCCAGGCCAACAGTTTTGGCCTGATTAGGCCAGACTAAAATTTAAGAATTCAATCTGGCGTGCCACCCTGAACTGGTGCCTGTCACGCACCAGACCAGGCTGGCAGCTCTGATTAGTATTATGCACAGCTCATAATTCTCAGCTTAAAATTCTATCACAATTTCTCATAGCCGATGAAAAAGGAAAACGATTGCGATCGGAAACTAAGAGAAAAAACAGCCAAAAATATCTCAAAGATAGAATTAAAAAGTTTTTCTTTTCATATTTCCATTGGAGAGATCAACAAAGCTTGCTGAAAGTCTATTTATTACTATTGTATAATGGGCTTGTAAGGCTTAGTTCTCTCATTATGCAAATTCGTCTTTAATACATTGATTCTCTTTCCTATTTCATTCCAATCGAAATAAATGCAATGTTTGCTTTCTTCATATATGCTATCATCAAAAATTTCTTCATATCAGTAAGCATCCGTAACAATTCTAGAAAAGAAGAAACTGATGTCTGAAA
This sequence comes from Rotaria sp. Silwood1, assembly GCA_905250075.1. Taxonomy (NCBI): domain Eukaryota; kingdom Metazoa; phylum Rotifera; class Eurotatoria; order Philodinida; family Philodinidae; genus Rotaria; species Rotaria sp. Silwood1. Next base: position 349,035 of record CAJNOP010000122.1, on the reverse strand, counting down.
AAATGGTGATCTTAACAGGTTTATTGAAATTCATAATTCGCAGTCAATATATTTTTTTCTTTTCGATAAATTCAACATGCATTAAATTCTTCAGAAAGAACTTTAGATGTTTTTCGGAATTTATTCGACCCATTCAAAGCACTACATTCGACGGGTGAAATACAAAACGCTGGGAATTTGTCAAAAGCTAAATAAACTCGAGGAGTCAACTCACATCCTCATTTAATTCATTGACTTTACTGTACGTTGATACCTAGTGGCACCGAAAACAATTTGATAGAATCTTGCAAATCGAGAAATATCTGAAGCTGTATGGGTTTTAGAAAGAGTCCACGTTTTCAGAGTTGGTGGAATGAAAACCTAAGTCGAACACATATATTCTACAGTAGAGAGCAGCAAGCAGAATTTAATCACATCATTTCTTTTGAAAATTAAACTAACCTCTTTTGAATGTCTTTCGACTACTGTGGCGCTCACAATCGATCATGTAATTGATGGCTAAACTTGTATATATAAGATATCTACAACCATGCATGACTTCGAGTCATAATTTTCACTAAAATGCAGCATAGGACTTACGGGGTGTTTTTAAACTACTCGTCTTCATCCATCAAACACTTGATGTAGTTATCTGTCGAAAAAAAATAAAATTATGCGGTTTCAATTTGAGTCAAAATTGATCATAAACCTAGTTTTTCTTCGAAAATGACATTTTATTAGAAGGATAAAAAAATAATCAAGTTACTATTGCATGTAAATTTTCTAAGTCCGATGTGATCTCTTTGTGGAAAGTGAATGAATAGTAACGTCAATTATTTATTTTCATAGTCTGCAGCAAACTGAAGAAGTACTCCCTAGCCATTTCAATATCAATAGTTTATTATCGGTTATCGATTATCGTTTCTGTGTGCAAATTCGCATAGGTTAGTTTTGTGGCGTCAGACACATACGTTTCTATAAGTCAAAACCTACTTGATCATATCAGTAAAAATGACACTCGTATGACTGGTTTAAAAAAAACACGCAAAAACTCGAAAAAAAATCTAGATCGGTCGTTTACGTTCCCAGTTGTAACACTAAGGAAATGGCCAAAAAGTATCAAATACACACAATTGCTCAGTCATTTCCTGGCCGAGGCGAAAAAAGCCATGTGAAAACGAAAGAATTCTCTTATAAAGGGAACATTGATTTTTGAACGAAGAAAATCTATTGGAAGTGAAAGTATCTTCGTCAAAAGACAAACATCGAATGAATGAGGCTAGATATTTCGATAGAGAAGACGCAAAATACTATTTTTGAATATTGAAAACGAATGAATACACTTAATCTCTCAAATAGAGTTCATGAAGAAAAATTATTGTTTTTAAGAAAGTGTGACATGGTCTTGTGAATGTTAGTTCAATTAGATGGCACACTGTTCCTAGTGAAACATCATTCTGGAAATTCTGATTTATGGGATTCAATTAGTCGCCAAGGGATAGAGATTTTAGCGGTTACTAATGAAACTTTAATGCATGAATCATACAAAAATATTCTCAAGAAGAGAAGAAATCTGTTTCAGTGAACCAGAAAAAAGAGGCTAGAATATAATTTTATTGCCAAACATGACAATGATCTTAAACACAGATTGCAAAGCGAAAAACGTCTGAATCGGCTATTTCAAAGTGTTGATTTTAACTCCATTGAACGCTCGAGTTGAGTAAAATCGTCATAATCGAACATTTACGCCAGCATCGAGAAATGAACAAGACTTGAAAGAAATCTTGCTGACAGAATTGAAAATGGCGTAAGTGAAATGCTAGTTGATTCTATCGATAATTCTTTCGAATGCATGCAACAGGCAGAATTTCCCTACCCTAGTTTTGATAATATTTGCAGTTCTATGAAAAATTTTAGAACCATTTGTTCGTGTGGATTTGTTTGCCTGCTCTCTGGTAACCTACACTACCCAAAAAAGCGAAGTGTACGGTAATATATGTATTCTAGTGTGTTCCATCCAACTAGTTAATCAGATCCCTAACACTACTACTCGATTTGGGAAAAACCAATAGTTAGTGAAATAGGTGTGTTTTGGTCTATGAAAAATTATAGAATCAGTATCGCATTCTAATTATTCTCGAATCGATTAGATTTGCATTTTGATTGAAAGTCAGATACACTAATCGAGGATCTCCTGCTGAGCATTTTGATCCCCAAAGCTTTGAAAAATCGGCCATATTGGAAATGAAAATGCGATCTTACTGCTCAAACTAAAATGGCTTGAAAACATGACTTAACTTCAGTATTACATCCAGGCTATTCCAAGTGAAGGTATGATTGGTTGTTTGACGATGGATTCGGATAGAGAATGCGTTTTTCTACAAAACAACATGTTTGGGAATTCGATACACGTTTTAAATTTGGAAATTAGCACAGGGTCAAAGCTAAGAGAGCGAAACGGTCATTTGTGAGTTTCAGTGAGTTTCCGGTGTTTCGGCAGTTATAGTATTAGGGACCTGATTAATTAATTGGATGGAGCACACCCGAATACATCTATTAGCGTACACTTTGCTTTTTTGGGTAGTCTAGATTACCAGAGAACAGGCAAACAAATCCACACGAATAAGTGATCCTAAAATTTTTCACAGAACTGTATGTGGAAAAAAATCATAACACGAAGAAGTTTGACAATAAAAAATCGTTAAATTTGCTTTCAATTCTTGGTAAAGTAAAGTAAAGGGAAAGATATGATATCACTTTTCATCCGCTTTCAATAGAGTTAGAGATCATATCGGACTTAGAGAACTTATATTAAAATATAACTCGATTATATTGTTAATATTCCAACAAAATGTCATTTTCCAAGAAAAATGAAGTTTAGGGTCAACTTTGACTCAAATTGAAACCGTACAATTTTACTTTTGTCCACAGATAGCTACATCAACTATTTTCATGAATACACATGGCGTACATTTGCTTGAATTACTAGGGTATACTGACGGTCAAAAAAGTAACGAAGTATATGAGGTATCTATTAATACAAGCTAGTTTTCTTTTATTTAGATCGATCTGAATATTGTCTAATCAACAAAATCCTACAGCAAAACAGAATCAACGATTGTTTTTCATATCTACAATTCATAGTCTTATAATTCTAACAATAAATGTAAACTTTTCTAAGCAACAAATTGATTTAGTGCATTTGTTAGTCAAAAGTTGCTTATAGTTTTTGTATGTATATGCTGCAGGTTATTCTTGAGTGAAGCTTCTAACCGTTATTTATATTTTTCTCAGAAACAGTTAGATTTCACTCAAGAACAAGTTACGATATTTAAGTATAAAACATAATTATATAGAACTTTTTTGTCAACAAAATCTTCTTAGCCTATTTGCCGCCTAGAACAATTAACATTTAATCTTAGAATCATAGAACTACGGTTCAGTAGGTTCGAACCTTGACAATACTGTTAAAGAATAAAACTACTGCTGAGATATCTTCAACTTCTTGTCCAGTTGGAATCGCATGGGTAAAGACGAGTGCTCTAAAAACAGTCCATAAGTACTAAGCTACATTTTGGTGAAAGTGTAAATTGAAAGCTTTGCATGATTGTCGAGATCTTATATATGCAAGCTCAGCTATTAAGCGTATGATCGATTTTGAGTACTACTATATATGAGTGTACTTACCATAGTCGAAATGAGCTTCTACAGGATGATGACAATGACTGCAGTCTACACCATTTTGATCGTTGAAGGTGATGAGTTTAGGATGATTTATGAGAGTTGTCTTTCTCAGATAACACATTGTATTCTCTTGTAGACATTGGTAACAAGATACAACCATTTTGAATCGAGTTAAGTGTTTCACTCAAATTTTTATCTAAACAAATCAAAACATGAACCTGATACAAAGTAAACAGTATCAAGAATGATTTCGCGATGTATAGTCAATGAAATTTTAAATAAAATCATTCATTTTTACTTGTTCATTGAAAAGAAAGGTGAAAATCTGTACTAAAAAATAGTCAGCACAATATTCATCCGCATGGAAAACAGTGTATTTGCTTGTTTCATTCATGTGTTGTCTATAGGATTTTTTTCATATAAAAATCAGATATTTCTATTCATTTTTCTTTTTTTTTCACACCTTGATCATTATAGTTATTAACCAAGGTCTGCTGACAAGCAAACCATAACGAATCAAGTGATCGGTGAACAAACTACTCAAGGAAGGCAATGAACATATAGATAAAGTGCACCTATTATTTAATGATTCCTCATTTTACCATTGACCAATTGTCGTTCTCTATAATCACATTAGAAAAAAAATATATACTGTAAAGACTATAACTAAGGTGCTCTACAAAACTATATATCCAATTTTTGTTTAACATAAGTTTCACACGAAAGATGTCTACACAAGACGCCTGTAGAAGTAGTTTCATATATATGTTATACGTACCACGAACAACTCTCCGATGAGGAACATACGTAATCAGACTATGGCTATACAAGATTATATAAAGAAAGGAAAACCGTTAAATTTATTTATTAGTTTTTTTTCTCAAAGAAACCAACCCAATTTTTTCCCAAAATAGAATTATTTTGTTGTGTAGTTTTTACATAAAATAACTCAAAAGTATCTCAACCTTTCTTTCGATAACTCGAAATCTTATAAGATATACTTAATTATTTTTTTCAAATTCATCTGTTTTTTTAATACAGTTTTCAATTTATTTTTACCTAAATTCTGTGACATTTACTTCTTCTATTTTATTTTATTCAGAGGAAAAAAAATTAATTCAGTTGGAAGTAATTTTCGTTATTTTTTTATTTTCCGATGAGGCAATAGAAATTTAATATACTGTATTTTTTTCATTGATTACAAAGAATTAAACAACTTTATACTATGAAATTAGCGTTGCATTGAAGATGAAAATGAAATATTGCTATTATAATGAAGCTATATATATGAATTTTTTTTAATTGATATAAAATTTAATCTTATTATTTTATTTCACTTAAATAATGTATTTTTACAAAACTATTTTCCATTTCAAACCAATTTAAAATGATTTCAAGGGCTCACTTTAATTTACAAAAATTAAATAATTCATAAAAAAAAATATGCAGTTGTAAATTAAACTAAAATTAATTTTTATTTGTTTTACTTTATTTAAATTAAAAAAATAATTGATCAAAAAGATTTATTTACGATTAAAATATGATAAAATTATTGTAGTCATTTTATTCCTTTCAAAAATAAAAAAAAACTAGTTTTATTTTGTAATAAATTTTATTTATAATTAGGGTGTGGGTGTGGGTGGGTGTGGATGTGGGTGTGGGTGTGGGTGTGGATGTGGATGTGGATGTGGGTGTGGGTGTGGGTGTGGGTGGGGGTGGGGGTGGGTGTGGGTGTGTGGGTGTGGGGTGTCGGATGTGGGTGGGTGTGGGTGTGGGTGTGAGTATGTAAAGAAGGTCAACACCGACACCCACACCCACACCCTTGAATAAAGCATTGTTTAAGCTTCAGATCTTTATTCTCTACAAATTTTTTTGAAAACTGAACCTGACCGAGTCATAGATGTGGGTGTGCAGGTATAATAGTTGATTTTCACTTTCTTCACACTCACACTATCTTCGAAAATTGCTGTCATACTCTGTTTAAGGGGGCCCCCCACCTCAAAAATGGAACTTCGACAGGGTACATGGGATATTGATGAAACTTTGCATGGATGTTGGGCTCATGAAAGTACATTGCCAAAAAAAATTTCACGCCCCTATCTCTTACCGTTCTGGAGATATCAGGGTATCAAGCTGAAAAACAGGGCTCTCAGGCAAACAAAGATTTCATCACTATAGTACATGCTGCAGAGATCGGGTTGGTTTTATTTGAAAGATAAATCCTTGCTGCTTCGGATGAGGGAAAGGGTTTTTTTCAATTTTGCTTTATTTCATTTTTTAGATCATCGAAATCTCAAAAATCTGAAAATCGAAGGTATGGCTTTCTAGAAAACTGAGAGTTTCTCTACGATTGACGAGTATGTAAAAAATCCATTCCCCTCATCCGAAGGACTATGTATGTATCTATCAATCAAAAAAAACCGCAGCTCTCTAGAGCGAAGTATAGTGGAGAAAAATTTGTTCTACGTTTGATCATTACATCAAAAACTGGTTCTGAGAAAAACCTAAAAACATTTTTTTTGCACAATATCTATCTATGGTGCGAGATCAACACAAAGCATGGTCATATCATATATTAACTGCTAGAATTAATCAAAGTGCATAGAACTACGCCACTGCTGACACTTACAGTTGACAGTGAATGGAATAGTCGACAGTTTTTCTTTGGTTTTTGCTTAAATTCTCATATGAATATTACAGGGGGCACTTGAGAAAGTTTTAGTATATCTGTCGAAATCTTTCAAAATTGAAACTTTTTTTTATGAATATTGACAGTAGACACCTTGGCCGATATGTCAGTAAGCTTATCTCAAAAATCGTTGTCTTTGACGAAAATCGATTTTTCTGAGGTGGGGGGCCCCCTTAATATCTACACGTATATAGCTATTTATATATCTGTTTTGTTTTAGAAAAGATTGAGATTCAAGACATTTTGAGACGGTTTTTAAGTGTAATAAAATTTTTGAGTTTTACTTAAAGGACATTTATTTTTATTTGGGAGAATTTAAAATATCAATTTTAATGGAAAAAAATTCTGAATTAAATACAATGTATACATGTAGTTCATTATTTAATGACACGGACGTCCTCTATATATGATTTGTTCTATTGCATCATTGCCATTGGTTGATGACATTCTTTATCTGGGAACAAAGTAGCAAAAACAAGACACGAAAACAAAAAAGTCACAAATAAATAAAACAAAGAAAGATATATGTGCGAGTGTAATTCGTTCATGTAAGTCGACATACACAAAAATTTGTTTTTCATCTTTTCATTGAAAAAAAGAAAAATTAAATCTATATATTAAGAATATCAACTAATCCATTACTGTGATAGTCTCTCTCATTATATTTGAATAATTAATTTTCTCAATTTTTGCATATAAATTACTACGAAGAAATGAAATGAGATATATTCTACACTACATTATTTATATTGAAGTCTAGATTTGATGAGAATAATAAATCGAACTTTCTAATGAACGTATTCTGTCATAGGATTTACTCGAAAGTATGTTTATATGGATTTCGAATACTACTTAGAGAAGATAAAACAATAATAAAAGTGAACATTAAAAATAAAAGTTGAGATATTCTAAATAGTTATCTAATTTTAATAGTTTTAGATTGAAGAATCTTTTTATATGTGTCTATATTAAGTAAGATATAGTTTCAAAACATTAACTAAACATATTTTATCATAAATAACAAAGAACATTTACTCACAATCAATACAATAGTAGAAGAATTCTATTCATCATTTCATAAAGTTATATTATTGATTTCAAAAGTATCAATGATCATTTTTGTACATTCTCTCTTAGGTTAAGTTGAGATTTTACTCAAAAGAATACTGGTTTTTAAAACAAATCTTTAATTATTCAAAATTATGTAAATCATTTCATATTTCACAATGTTTTATCTATTTTTTTTTCTCAAATAATTGAGAAAAAAAAAAGGATAATTTTAATTCTAAATTCGTGTTTATGTAAATTTTATTTTCAAGTTTAGTTCTTTTTATTATGGTACACACACTGACGTCTTTTTACGATTTTCAATAATGAAGTGCATTTAAAAATAATTTATCAGTTGTTCAAAGCAAATACTAGAGACAACTTCTTTTTCATGCATGCATATTCTTTGTTTGAGCACTTCTATTGAAAGAAATGTTCGAAAACACATGACTATTGTTCCAAGTTTATTCAGGAAGTATAAATCCTAGTAAATAAAACAGACATAAATCTTAGAGAGATAATTCATTATTAGGACCTTGTGATTTTTCTATAATAAAATGAATTATAAAATCCTTCTTTTTATAATGTGTTTAGAAGAGAGACTTTACAAAAAATTTTTTTTTTTGATAAAAAATGAAGATAAAGTAATTGCTACATACGTTATCTTCTATTGGTCTATATTTGAATTTCATAAAAATTTCAGTACTCGTTAAGAATATACTATTGTTATTTTTTTTTTATCATACATCTTTTACAATTTAATTGAGCGTATTATCATAGTTACAAATTAGGTTCGATCAAGCACATTTTACTATCAAATATACTCTTAGGATGAAGTGTGGGTCCATTTTTCTCTATATTCACATCGTAAAATAATAAATTTTCTCTTCACTTTTATTTTATATATTGAATATTTTCAAAAATTTCAGAAATATTGATTATCAAATTTTCATCACAGAATTCATTTGCATATACACTTCTAGTTTGTTACTATGATAATACGTTCAATTAAATTGAAAGAGATCGATGATGAAGAGAACAGTAATATATTCTTAGAGAATATTTGAAATTTTATGAAATTCAAATAAAGAGCATTAGAAAGTAAGACATGTTGAAATTAGGATTATTTCTTTTATTAGCATGTAACTTGAAAAGAATTGAAATGCAAAAAATGGCAATAAAATAGATCGAATTGCAACAAAAATAATGATGAAAAACTGTCACAAATAATATCAGAAAATAGATCTACTAGCAAAATGTTAAAATGATTTTTGCAAAATCAATTTTTAACATTATTTGTGACCATTTTTCAATTACAATCCTTGTCTGAGTTCATGAGAATACCATAGAATAGTCGATTGTCATATTGATGTGTCTGTACTGACATTTTCTTCACTTCTATTTTTCTCTCTTCACCATTTTTATTGTTTATATATATATATATATAATTTTAGGAATATAAACAAAGATGATGGTATCAGAATAGCACAAGAAAAAAAAAGATATTAAACAGCTTCGTAAATAATTAAACGATTAATCTTGTTTTGAAAGAAACAATATTGAGTCAAACAGAAAGAATAATTACATAAGTATTATCAAGTCATGTTTTCGCATAGATTGTTATATTCTAAAGTATACATCCTAGCGTCCCTCAAGATTCTAGGAAAAATACTATTTTGAAAGAATATTCTCCACGAGATTTATCAGAACGTTACGCTGTGTGTGCAAAAGAGTTTTGTTTTCTTTTATGCTAAATAAATTTTTCTACTCTATCTAATCATCATATCATGAATAAAATTTATATTATTTCTTTCTTTTTCATCTTATCATCAAAAGTAGAAGTGACCAATGATGGGATCGATTTGATTTCCAATCGAATCGAGCCAAAATCGGATCAGTTTCCAGTATCTGGAACTAATTTTTAGATCTATATTCTAATGTAATTGCTAACTTGTTCACTATAATGAGTGAAGAAAGTATATCTATGTTGTTCGATGACATACAGATAAATAAAATAATATCAATATTAGTTAATTCATTAATCACTTTATTTATCTCATTTCAAAAATATTTGAAGCTTTCAACCTCATTGAAAAGATCATTATCAACATTGGATTTACACAAAAGACAATTACGCATAATATACAGAATAATTTTTGTTTTCTACACATTTCACAATTCGTTTCATCGCAATTCAACAGGTATTATTATAGAACAAAAATAAAAATTGTCTATGAATAGTGTATAATTTTTTCTCAGGTAACATTAGTATTGATGATGAACTTTTGAATGTAATTGAATGCTTCATCCTATTCTTGAATAAAACAAATAGAATGATTGATGAATTAGTTGATGTCGAAGAAACTATAGTAATTATTTGTAGTTCTATCAAATGCTTGAGAAATCTCGAGGTGTAAGTTAATAACTTTATTCTTCTTTCAGTGCCAACTTTTCAATCCAGTGTTTTACTAAAAAAAAAGAATTAACAAATTATCAGTGTGCATTAGTTATTTATTTACTAATTAAGTATCACTCTCTTTTGAGCTTGACAATAATATTTAACACACAGTAACAAAATTAGACTAAATCATCCACCTAATGTTTCAAAATGGATGAAGTTTTCTGAGATTTTCAGATTGTTTCAAGTTTACTCAATCGTACTGTTTGCTACTCTTCGAAATTGAAAAAAAAATGAAATAAAACTTAAAATTTTGATAAAATCGTCATAGTTCAAGAGGCAACTTTTTCCTTTTCAATAGTTGTGCTTAGTAATATCATCAGGTTATCATTTTTAAATGCATCGTTAATCGAAAACGATAAACTAGAAAAGTACAGAAGAATGATTATAATGTATACCATAGAAGTTATTTCTGAAAACTTAGATTATGTGAAGTTCAGAGAAAACATGAACCGATCATATCATAGGAAGTGACATAGATTTATTTTTCTATTTCTTGACTTAATATGTCCTGTACTAAATTCTTTATCGTTTATAATTTTCTTATAGATGATAGTTTAGTGTTTGGTTATACACATCTAATATAATCAACAACATAAATATCTTAACATTTGATTTTTCTCAATGACTATATTCAATTTAAGTCAACTACCGAATGAATTGATGTATCTGATATTTTCTTACATGCGTAAATCGGACGCCATCTATGCCTTCTACAAGTTAAACGAACGATTTTCAACTGCTATACGATTCTTTGTAGGTGACTCGTTGGATTTAAGAAATGTTTTACCTGTTGTTACGATTTATGTTCTCAATCAATTCGGCTCACAAATTCATCATCTGACCTTAGGTGATCAATCGTTTGATATTTCGATTGGTCAAGATTATTTAACAAAATACTGTGTGAATTTAGAGACACTCGATATTTTCTGTACGACAACTCACCATGATATTCGCGATTACTTGGCATTTATACATCGAAAACTTGAATCATTTGCAATTGCATGCAGATATGTAAGATCGAATATGAAACAAATGCTTCGAATAAGAGCGGGTTGAGTATAGCTATTAGTCAGAAAACATATTATTTCTTCGAGAAGATAGAATTTTATCATAAGTTTTCATCGAACGACTATAAAAGAATCATTTTTACCGTTTGATATTGTTCGTTCGAATTGAAGAAACTAAACATATTTGCATTGTCTACAGAAGCATCATTTAGAAAAAAGATTTTTATGATAAACAATATTCTATGCTTCTTCATTATATTAAAAAAAAACAACAAGAAATTTTATAAATCAATTTTTATTTTAGGGAAAATATTATCGTCCAACTGACAGAATTTCATATTATCTACCATCACAAATACAACCAAAATTCACTTATCATGAATTAGTGTTACATATAGCAAGTGATGAAGATGCGAATTTAAGTAGACTTCAATGGCATGAACAAAGTGTGGAAATGATTGACGGACTCTATCAAATCGAAAATCTATTTGGACATAAATTCTTAATATATCGAAAACAAGATAGTCGAATTTACCTTGGTAATGATGAATCACTTGAACAACGTATCTTTCATCTTGAACATGTTCAATATCGTGAATATCGTTTAAGACATCATCAATCAAATAAAATTCTAAATATTTATCAACATTCATTAAATAACGAATCACCACTTGTAGCTGATTCTCAAATTGATCAAACATTTACATTTCAATATGTTAATCATTCTAATAAAGACTATTATATTTGGCCTGCTCATCAGCCACCAACGCATCGAAGCAAAGTTCTTGACATTTACAATGATCCTTATGGTCATGCTAGACAAAATGGAGCACAAGTTCAATCGTACGATTTTCACGGTGGACCCAATCAACGTTTTCGTTTACATGCAATCAATCAAAACATTACGAAATTAGCCAATAAAATGTTCCAGGTTAATCTATGTGACACTTGATTTTAAATTATTTTTCTTGTAGATTGTTCAATGTAGAGTTTCATACAGAAAACCTAATCAGAGGATGTACATTAATGTTTGAAGCATTCATATATACACTCTATTTGTAAAATCAGTCGTTTTAAACGTATATGATTTCGTTCAGTGTATTGTGTCTATACTTAAATATTTCATCTTAACAGAAAAATAAAATGATTAAAATCTGAAACAAATCTTTTTTTTTTCAATTACCAAGACCTCGACTGATATGGAAAGAAATGTAACGAAAAGTTATGTTGTAGTTAACTTCATATTTCTCATTTCTTACATATGAAGATAAGTAAATTGCTAAGGACTCGACGTTTAAGAGATGTATTATTGTTCTAAAACATCGGAATTACAATCAAAAATAAGTTTTTTTTGAATATGTTTGAATCGTACAGATTTAGTTATATAAAATACTAGTAATAATAATAATATAATGATACAGAATTTGAATGTACTATATGAGTCTTTTTGTGTAATATGATTGAACAACAGTTACTACAAACTTCTACAATCGCTTCTTCGAGATTACATTGTGATTTTTATTTTTGACTTTTCTGTTTAAGAATATTTTTAATTAGTTTAATTATTAATAATGTAATACAGAAACAGCACAAAACAAGAATAAATATTTAATGATCTCTCATTAAATATTATTTAATCATGTGTCAAAAAGATTCAATTGTTGGTTCATTATAGGTAAAATTTTAATATTGTTTTATATAACTAAACTCACACTACCTGATTATATCCAAGAAATTTCATTTTTGATTATAATTTCGATGTTTAATATCCAAAGATATAATTCTTAAGGGTTCTATTGTCTTTGAAAGATTAGATTTGTAATCCCATTGAAGAATTCTAATGAGGTGAAAACAAAAATATGACGTTGAACTAAGAATAGATCTGAGTCTTGATGGGACTAATAGATAAAATAAAATCTATAGTTCCTTATATCTAAATTCAGTAACATTACCGAATGTTGAGTAAAAATTTGCATAGTTACAGATAGTGAAGGTTTTACATGATAAAATACAATTTCGACGAGTTTATGAAATACTAAGGCCAACTTTGATTATTGTTGAATAAATATCTCATATTTATAAATGAAATACAACAGAGTTGAACTAATTTCTAAACTTTTTGTTCATCGACTAAATGCTTAGCGATATTCACATAATGAAAGAAAAAAAATATCAATATTGACTCATTGATATTCATATTTTAATTTTCTACTTTCAACAGATAGATATTGATTTATTTATAAATAAAGGATTTTGTACGATCGATATAACAATGTTCAAATACTAATCTGCTATTAATTAGTTTCCATTGATTTCTGGTTCAATAGATTTATTTATGGAAAAATGAAAAGGGTGTGGGTGTGGGTGTGGGTGTGGGTGGGTGTGGGTGTGGGGTGT
>CAJNOP010000122.1:299328-335671 GCA_905250075.1 Rotaria sp. Silwood1 | reverse complement strand
TCAAATATTGCTTTTCTTCTGGAATTATTTGAAATAATATTTTTTGTTTTATCTAAAGATAGGATTAAACTGTTTGGAATAATGCTATATAACACGAAAAACAGTTCGAGTTTGAAAGATATTAGTCGTTTTTTTAATCGAGTAGATCGATAAAATGCATTCGCTGCACTGTCTACCATTCATACATCCTTATATAATTACTATGTTATTACTAACTGAACTTATAGAAGTGTTGTTTCCGATTTGATACGGTGCATATATTGATGAGCTTCAATTGAAAATAGCTTGGTGACATCTTTCTTCTCGATCAGATGCTGGCAAAATTTCTTTCAATATGCACTTAAAATATGCGATCTCAGCATGCTATTTATAGCATACTAAATTATCCGGATCTCATCTCCAATACTGAACAACTATCCAGACGATACATAAAGCTCTCGTTGTGCTGCCAGCATTTCGTCTATCGGCTAGAACTATTCCTGTAGTAGTACTGGAGACACCTGTGTTAAGAAAAAACCTTGAAGTCTACTGGATTCATCTTTCAGCATCATGACATATTTACTGGTGCTATGTGTATGTGTTGCAGTGGTAGGTAATCATTTGCCGTTACCACTACAACCACCTTGATGGTGCAGACAGCATACGTTATGTTACAGGCATAATCTAGGATGCTGCATGATATGAGTGTGGACACACGAGAATATAAAGTTTCATAAATTCGTTCGTGTTCGCTTTCAAAAGTGCTTTTCAAAAAACATACACTTTTAATACAAATCAAATTTTTTCCAATTAAGATTTTAATTGATTGGGAAGATTCCTATCGATTTGTTGATTTAAATTAGATTTGTTATTGGAAAATCAGGAATAATGGGTTGACTCGATTTTTTTTCAATCGATTTGGGAAATCCAATCGCTTATAATCAGATTATTTGGAAGAAAAACGATGATTTAAAAAAAATCGGATTTTATGTACGATAATCAAAAAAAATCTCGATTATAGAGGGTATTTTTTTTCACTGGGTTGTTTCTTCGTAGACAAGAGAATACATCCTATTCCGCGATGTTGAACATTGCGGAATCAGTTCCGCTCCCGGAACCAGTTCCATCCAATTACGGATACTCGATCATCATTCAATATAACACATCGACTCGTCACTGACAGAGTTCCATCAAATTTCTGGAATTCCAAGAACTAAGTTCAGACGAAATTACCCCGAATTTCCAGCAATTCCGGAATCGGACGGAGTTCCCAGAAATTGATTCCAATTCCGGAATTGTTGTGGATTGCATCTCCACTCAATTCCCGGAATTCCGAAATCCGACGGAATTCCCGCAAATTCCGTTCAATTCCGTGTAATTCCGTCTCGACTCAATTCCCAGAATTCCATAGCGGAATTACTTCCCGCCCTCACCCTCACGCATAGTGTTGTGACTGAAGATTATTCTCTCGCATAAGTAAGTAATTCCGGGAATTGAGTCGAGAGGGGATCGCACGGAATCGGACGGAATTCCGTCCGATTCCGGAATTCCGGAGTTGGTGGGAATCAATCTCCACTGAACTCCCGGAATTCCGTACAATTCTGTGCGATTCCGTGTAATTCCGTCTCAACTCAATTTTCGGAATTCCGGGAATTGACGGAATTCGGTCAGTGACTAGTAGGTCTGTTGTTGGGAATGACGATCGAGTTCTCAGCATTGGATGGAACTGATTCCGCGATGTTCAACATTACGGAATAGGATGACTGCTCTTCTGTCCGAGAGTGTAGTTATATAGAATATAAGTACCACCAATGATATTTTGTATTCGTTAGAAAAAATAGTCCTATTATAAATCGCACAAAAAATTTAAGATATATTGTATATATTGTTTGGAGAAGACTCTTCTAACCAACGATTATTTTCTCTTTTTTGAATTAAAATATTATTTGCTTCCTTTCCATTGATGAGTGCGGGATAAGTAAAATAAAGTCGTTTACTAACGGTATATGGGACAAAAAAGTGTTGAAATTAGGATTTTTCGTTGAGATCACCAAAAAATTTGACTCTTTTTAGGGACATAATACAAGACCTTACTTGTGACTTGTGAATGATAAAACAGAATAGAAAAGTTGGGATCTTCTAATGTGTCGAGGGCTTTACTCAACGACCGCTCATACGTCTCCTACACGAAGATTGCAGACAAATATCAGAGGGTTACCTTTCGCCCACGACTTCCTCTCCAGAAGCTCTGAAGAAATATGAGAAACAATCTCTGTATTTCCTAGGTGGAGTTACGTAAACTACCTCTACACAGTTCGTGATGAACTGTCAGAAGGTCACTTTAGTAGTCTATAAACAGAAATGAGTGCCAGGCTTAGGTCGTATATAGCCATTTATCGGCAACTCCGATAAACCTCACGAATGGTAATGAATATACGCTTTCTATAAGTCTTGAAAGTTTATCGATATCCCCATTATATAGAATCAGATGACCGATAGGTACCCCGTTATATGGTAGTTCGCGAACTATTGACATCCCACTCTTATATAGCAGTTGAGAGCTTATGAATAGCACGGCTATATCCTAGTGAACGACTATGAATATCCTCCTTGCATAGTAGTGGATGACCTATGGATAGTCCCGTTACACAACCCATGGAGACTTATGGATACTTTCATGAATGTTTATTAAATTTTATGAATTTGTAAGTTTTATTTCATAGAAAAACGTAGACTTCTTTTACTTTAAAAATTTTAGAGTTAAAGTTTAAAGTATGACCACTTTAACTTTAACTTTTAAAGTTTACAGTACTACTTTAAACTTTAACTTTAAAGTGAAGTTAGAGTACTACCACTAGTATTATCTCCACCGTTATTTGTGATATTTATGGACAAGCTATCCCGAACAAGTACAAACCAAATCAGCATCAAAATCGGCGATGTCAGGATGGACTCTCCACTGTTCACTGACGGTGCTGCTCGCCTTGCAGAGTCAGCAAGTGAACTACAAAATGCTCTGGATCGATTCGAAGATGTATGTTCAGTCTTTGGCATGAAAGTCAGCGTGAAGAAAACGGAACTAATGTTGGTTTCAAGAGAATTCAACCAATGTAACCTTCAGTTGAAAAACAATCTGGTGGACCAGGTGAACAAATTCAAATATCTAGGTGTACAATTCTCGAATGATGGAAAACAGGATGGTAAAATCGATCGACGAATCGATGCGGCTAGTGGTGCTTTACGCTCATTATACCGATCAATCGTGACAAAGGCAGAACTAAGTAAAAAGACAAAGCTTGTAATTTTCAAATCGGTGCATCGATTCACACTCATATATGATCATGAACAATGGATGTTAACAGAGAAAATTCACTCTCGAATACAATCGGCTGAGAAGCGATTTTTATGTAGAGTATCTGGCTTGACACTTCGAGACAAAATCAGAAGCTCAAGCATACGTGAATCTCTACAAATCGAGCCACTTCTTCTTCACATCGAACGTTCGTAACTACTATGGATAGAACACGCTCTAAGAATGCCACAAAAACGTTTACCGTACGAAATATTCCGAGCTGTGCCAACAGGAAAAAGACCAATTCGCAGAACAAGAACGAGTTGGCGCAAATACATAAAAAAACTCAGCCAGGAGCAGCTGAGTCTTCAATGGTTCGAGGTACAACAAGCCGCGAAAGATCGAAACCGGTGGAAACAACTACTGAACGGGCTTAAACTCTGACCCGGAAGGACAAGGGGAAGAAAATCAATGAATGAATGAGAACCTAATTTCTGTCATTTTCATCATTTGGAAGTGCCGACGTTTTTACGAAATGAATCAGCCTAATTCGCATTATATATCCGGTGTGACAAACGTTTTGCGACATTTTTTATTTCGCATATAGTTCGACTTAACAAAATGATAAAATCTTGTGTTATTTTTTAAAAGATGCACTGAGAAAAGCTCTACAAAAGTTGTATAAACAAAGTCATATTAACCTGTTCCGACGGTTCTTCCCATACTAAAAATGAAAAGATGACACTATAGTGCTCCTTCCCATCGTGATAAAAATGTTTGGAAGACTTGTTTGCATATATCTCGACTTGAAGAAATGATACCATCCTAATTTTTCCTTTAAAAGATGATTCGTGAAAAGCTGTATAAACAAATTTCTGTTGCAAAACAGAAAACGGTCTTCGAAAAACTTTTTTACGTGCAATACGATGAGAAGTAGTATTAACATTTAGCTTTTTCATTTTGGAGTATGGGAAAAATCATCAGGAAAAACCAGTAGGGATTTGTTTCTACAGTTTGTGTAGAGCTTATCGTGGTGCATCTTTTGAAAGAAAAATTAAGATTTTTTCATTTTCTCAAATCGAGATATATGCAAAACAAAAAAAAGTCTTCCGAATATTTCTACTACGATGGGAAGTAGTTTTATCGTGTAGCCTTTTCTTCTTGAATATGGGAAGAATTATCAGAGCAAGTCAATAGGAATTTGTTGATACAAATCTTATAGAGCTTTTCTCGGTGCATAGCACTAGTACAATTCGTCGAACGGCAATTCATCGCAATCAATTCGTCGCACATGTATTGTAGAGAATACATTGATTGAATTAAGTAATTTAGTTTAGAATGTTATGCAATTAATTGCCTTCAGAAAAATTTTTCTTTAGACTCTTAGGAATCTTTCTTTAGAATAAGATAGTTTTTTCAAAAATAAAATAGAGATACCAATTCAAAGCCTATTTTAAAAATTAATTTACAAAAATTGAAGTATGATTTTAAATAAAATTCTATGTAAACAAATTAAAAATAAAGTTCATTTTTTTTCAATTCAAATTTAACTTTTTATTTAAAAAGAAGCTGAAAATTACAACAAAAATATAAAATTGAAAAAAAATTTTACTAATCTAGATTAAAAAGAGTTATAGCTTTTTATTTACTGGAAAAATAAATTTTATTGAAAAAACAAGGAACTTTATTTCTAATTTGTCGACATAGAATTTTATTTAAAATCAAATTTCAATTTTTTAATTACATTTTAAAATAGGCTTTAAATTGATATCTCTATTTTATTTTTGAAAAAACTATTGTATTCGGAAGAAAGATTCGTAAGAGTCTAAAGAAAAATTTTTCTGAAGGCAATTAATTGTATAACATTCTAAACTAAATTACTTAATTCAATCAATATATTCTCTACAATACATGTGCGACGAATTGTTTTGCAACGAATTGATCGGTCACCTCGGTATATCTTTTAAAAGATAGAGCAAGATTTTACCATTTTGTCAAGTCGAACCATATACGAAATAAAAAATATCGCAAAACTTTTGTTACATCCGGTATATATCCATGTAGTACTAAGTTAGTAGTATAAGTACATCATTATATGAGATCACTGATATCACTTATTACGGATTTGATTGATACAAAATTATGCAAAATTGCCTATTTTATGAGCTACTATTTCACAACAATAAACTGATTAATCATGAGTTTTAGCTATGTTAAATACTGTTATTTATTGCTTATTTAACGATATAAAAACCAGAGATTTAGTGGGTTTTAATTGGTAAATAAGGTAATGCTTGTGGATGTGGATGTGACTGTTGGATGCCATTTTACGCTGAGAAGGAGGCAGACACACTCCCACACTACCTATAACCACACCCACACCCACGCCCACACGATACACACCCACGTCCACATCGGCACCCAGACATCCCACATCCACACCCCACCCACACTCAATAGTGTTTCCACATGGATTTTTTACAAGGCCAGTTGTCGTACTTCAAAAAAAGGGGCTCTAAAACTACGGAGTATATAATTTTATTTTTTACACTTTGTCAGTACTTCTCAACGCAAGTTTCTTATCTTCAATCACCAAAATTCTCGATAGATTCAAGACATGTGTTTACTCATGGTAGGATAAAATTTTAGGATGATTCGTTCGACATATTTAAAAAGTAGATTTTAACGTATTCTGGTGTTTCGAAATCGAATTGATTGAAGAAGAGAAGTAGATGAAAACAGTCGATTTCAATATTATCATCTTTTGTTTCACGAGTCATCTATCCAGAGTGTTTCTCGACCAATAACATCGAATCGCTTGGTAGGACAGAGATATAGAATCGGCTGAGAATGCGATTGGAATGACGAAAATCCGGCGTTTGAACGTCAAAAATAATAAATTGAATTTAAAAGAAACCATTAGCATATTCTTGGATTTTCTAGTAAACCTTCTTGGGCTTCAAACGCAAGGGGGAACAAGCGGACTTCTGTACTTCTTGTACTTCTTTGTACTTCTTCGTACTTTTTGGTACTTTTTCGTACTTCTTCGTACTTTTTCGTACTTCTTGGTACTTCTTCGTACTTTTTCGTACTTTTTCGTACTTTTTCGTACTTCTTGGTACCCATGAAAAAAAAATTTGTAAAAATTTGCGTTTCAACGCATTTTTTCTAGTACACATGTTTTCACTAGACTTTGAACGCAGTTTTTAAAACGCATTGAAACGCATCATTTAGTAATTGAAACGGATATGTATCGAATAAAACGCGTTTCTAAAAATGCATTTGAATGCGTTTAAATGGCATATTATTGTTACAAAAGGACGTATAAGAGCGATTCCCTGTGAATCATTTTGAACGTATCCTATTTACAGCTAATTTTCTAGTAATGATGGATATATATGTATCTAATCTATGTATATTTACTCCTTTAGAAGTTAGCAAGAATTGTACTTGTGTTTCTTCCTCTAAAAGTCTCTTTTTTACACATTTACAGAATAATATATGTAAAAAAATGACTTCTAGAGGAAGAAACACAGGTACAATTCTTGCTAACTTCTAAAGGAGTAGATATACATAGATTAGATAAATATATCCATCATTACTAGAAAATTATCTGTAAATAGTATACTTTCAATTTGATTAAGAGGAGATCGCTCAAACATGAACTCTTATTAGATTGCAACAATTAGTCAGATCTAACTGGAGTTTGTATGGTAATTTTCACTTCTTGGAAGGATAGATAGGGTTAACTAGGGACAAACGAAAAGAAGGATATGGTTCGAGTAAAATAAACGGAAGGAGGGTATTGTTAGAGTATAGAAAACGAAAGAAGAATATTGTTACAGTAAAATAAGCGAACGAAAAATATGGTTAGAGTTTTAAAAAGCGAAAAGTAGTGTATGTTTAGGATAAAATAAGCAAAGAATGCAGTAAGGTCGGATCGAAGAAAAGCTTCGTATGCAGAAAAATAAGATGGAAAAAATAATCTTGTAAAAACCTAATTCGAACTAAAAGTACAGAATCTGGCGATTATATACACAAATGGACCAATACTAAAACAGTACTTATATTGAAGAAAATTTATAAATTTTTTGCTTTTTTACATGTAGATCCAAAATTGCTTTTGAATAAAACAGAATTATATTTGAAAAATATATGTTATTAGCTATGTTTTGAGTACCATATATCAAAGAATTTTGTTTTTTTCAAAAAATAATTCAGACTCACCCAGAAAGACCTTTCAATTTATAATAGAAAAAAGAAGAATTTTTATAATAAGAAAGTTTATTCAATGATATTCCATGTATGTCAAATTACATCAGCTGCAACTATTGTTTAATAACAATGGACTTTTTTGAATTACGAGATCACATAGAAGAGAAGAATAGAAAATGATAGAAAATATCACACTTCGCACAAGAGTTATCATTACAATTTTAATCACTAAGGAAAAGGAACTAACATATTCCAAACACTGATTATGTAACTCTCGAAAGATTTCTAAACGTACTATAATTATTCAAATTTTCATTGGAGAACAAAGCAGCTAGCGTTTCTGAACGGCCTATAAAAGTAGTGAATATTGAAAAGAAATAGAAACTTTTATTTCTTTGAAAGAACATTCGAAAAGTTATAAATATATAAATACTATTCCTTTTATTCTATTTTGATCTAGCTGAGTTTGGCGAAAAATTATCAGTATACAATAAATTCACAACAAAAGGTATTACATTTACAACCTTAAATTATTCCAAATTGGCACAATTCCAAGACTACCGGTCTTTATAGACGTAGAAATGTACATTATTTTGATCTCACTAGTAAAATTACATTAATAACGGCCTCAAATAATTTATTGTTACAAATTTAGTCCTTATGTAACACTAGAAAAGATGAAATATTGCTGAATTTTATTACAAAAAAAGTTTTGTGCGATAATGTTGAATTTGAGACAATTGATTTTGATCATCATATTCATGTTAATGTAAATGATATGAATATGGACATGTATGCTACTATTAATTTGAAAATTTTTATTTTATTCGGTATCTAACGTTAAGTGAGCCTAGTTTGAGAACACATTACTACTTATCTTGAATTGTTGGCTTTTCTTTTGTATAAAATACATGCTGTCTTTTTCAACATTATTCGAGTATATTTTTTATCTTATTCTATCACAGAGTCGTCATGAACCGTTATACCTTTTAACTTACATATGTTGACATTCATGTCACCCCACATTTATTCTAGTTAACATAGATCTCTATTGTATATAAGAGCCAGCCCACATAAGCCACGACCGATTACTATAGGACCTGCTCAATCGATATCCTCCAATTCGGCTCATTTTAACATATGTGATAGAGGCAAGAGTTTGATGAATTTTGGCGAATATTTTCCAGTGTGGAGATATGAGCTACCAAAGTAGGTCAAAATAGTGATTTTTTTCTCCAATAGTGAATCCCATAAAAAACCAAGGACTTAAGCCTTCAAGCTGAAATTATTTTTATGTGTAGAAATTGTTGGTGTATAGAACTACAAAAAATTTCAGCTCGATTGGTTGAGTCGTTCTTGAGATATAATGTGCTTAAAATCCTTTGCCGATGATTGTGGAGCTTTATAATGCTCTTCGTAAAAATTCGACAAAAAATCGAGAGTTCAATATTTTTTGAATCGGCTTTCGCCAAAATTCATCAAACTCTTGCCTCTATCACTTATGTTTAAATGAGCTCAATCGGAGGATACCGATTGAGCACTGTCGATAGTGGCTTACGTGGACTGGCTCATAAACACACCTTTTCTAGAACCACATGCATGCAAACATTCGTTCAAACTCTTTTCTAAACTATTCATTTTTTCGAGAAAAAAACGCATCAAAGAGAACAACGTTGTAACGCGTTTCAAAAAACACTTGTTTTTCAATAGAAGAAGGCTAAAAACGCATTTGAATGCATAGCGAACAAACGCGTCCAAACGCATAAAACTGAATGCATTCAAACAGTGTCTTTAAGTGAGTCTATGGGCTTTTTTATTTCAAACTGAATTCCAAAATCAAAAAAACCACACCAATTTCTTCTGAATCAAACTTTTCTCGCTTGATACTACGTAGTCTCACTAAAAACCCTTAGTCCCCCTTGTCCTGCAAAGTCCCCCTTAGTCCCCCCCACAAAAAGCTTAGTCCCCGCTTAGTCCCCTGTGCAGGGGGCTAAAGCCTATAGTACACAAAACCACAAGCACACCCTCACCCTCACTCGCGCGCCCACACCCGCACCATGGGTGTGGGTGTGTGTGTGGGTCCCAGACCAACACCCACACCCTCAGTCACCCCCCTCCCTCACTCCTAGACTCACGTTTCAGTTTGAAATCAAGTATTATTTTTATTTGATAAATTCAGACTGAAATTAAATAGCCCATAGTATGCTTTAAGTTGCGTTTTAATTTGAAAAAATGCGTTCAAAAGATAAAAGATGCGTTTAGCGCGTTGAACTTAAAAAGGAGGCGCTGAAACGCAAAAATAGCGCTTTTTTCCTAAAAGTTTGCGTTGGAACGCATTTTTATACAAATTATTTTTCATGGGTACTTCTTCACAAATATCAAAAACTCTGTTCTACAAAAACAGAACAAAAATGTTCTGTTTTTTTTGGAACAGAATTTTTGATATATCCCAATAACAGAACACTTTTGTACTGTTTTCGGAAAAAATCGAGGAAGAAAGCGTGTACTTCTCTGTACTTCTTGTACTTCTTCGTACTTTTTCGTACTTTTTCGTACTTTTCCGTACTTCTTGGTACTTCTTGGTACTTCTTGGTACTTCTTGGTACTTCTTCGTACTTCTCTGTACTTCGCTGTACTTTTCCGTACTTTTGTACTTCGGAAGTACAGAAGTCCGCTTGTTCCCCCTTGTTCAAACGTCTTGATTCTAATTTGGTTTGAACTCGTTGGGTCTATAGGAAGGTTATAACTAATCTAATACTTTCAAAAATGCTTGGCCCGTGTCCATCGGTTAAACTTATTTAAAAAATGTTGATCACAACGAATTGAAACTTCATTTGAGTTTAAGTTTCTTCCTACAATTTCAACTGAACATAATCTCAAAAAAGGCGTGCTCATAAATTTGCTATATGTCAATATTTGAACAGCAAAACGACTATTCAAGTCATATACTTGCACTTTTAGATTCACTAGCAAAAAAAATTCAAGTACGTGTTTCTTTTATTGTCTTATTGTTAAAAACATAAAGTGCAGAACAAGAGAGAAAAATGCGACTTCAAAATGATTGCTTGCTCATAGGATAGATAGTATTTGAATTATTTTTTTTTTTTGTTTTTGAGTCGTGAATCGCACGACCAACCAATACCTTTTTAGTGCACTAAAATCCTACAAAAGTTGCCCATTTTCAAAGATTTTCATAATAGTGCCGTCACAAAGCGGTCAGAAGTGGAAAGAAAAGCATAGCCACTTCTCTCTCTGAATCTTTCAATCAGCTATGATTAAAAATTTCTTAGTATAACTCTTATAGCGTCGTAGTTTTCTTCTTTCAGATGTAGTGCAATAATTTCTATTTTAGATAAACACGAACTCATTCAATTTGTTAAATAACAATGGAAGAATTAGAAAATCTTTATAAACTGAACAAACATATTGAAAAGCAACGAAAACGTCACAACAAACTAATACGCAAACAACAACAAAGAGGAAAAGTGATCGATAAACAGATCAGTTTACGTTTAGAAAATGTGACTGAAATTCTTATCGATCTAATGAATACTCGAAACAACGATATCAAAATCGTTTATTCACGCGAAAAAATCTTGGAAAGATTTGTCTATCGTCCAAAGAATGTTGAATCTATTGAAAATGGTAAGTTAGTATTAAGTATTAGATAATGCTAATAGTTATGCATTAATATTAAAACGAGGTGTGATACTTTTTGTATTACTTCGTAAAAGCTAATTTAATGCTAACATATTAACATTAAGATAGCTTCGTAATGTTGAATGAGGTGTAATCAGTAAATTTGCTACAGACAATCAACAACAAGCTTTCAGATCGTAATATTCTGGATTCGAGTATCGTATGAGGTAGACTATCTTCCTATGGCATTGAGTTCAAAATCTGAATTCCATCATGCTTTTCGATAAGTGAGAAATCCTTGACTTTTTCATGAAACGTCTCCTAAATAGCTTTCGTCATATAAGATATTAGTAGTGATGAAACATTGGCATTTGTTCTTTTTTGTATAGAAAAGGGGTAATAAGTTCTTTTCAAAACCTTTGCCTTTTTTGTTTTAAGCATTGTCATCGAAACCTTTAACTACAGTTTTACTGAAATTAGCCATATCCTATTCTCAAGAAAAAAAATGCTCGTAGGATGTAAAATAAAACATTTTCATTTCTAAAAGATGTCTTTCAATGTTAAGATTCTTCTTTAGAAAGTTTTATCTTTTCCACAGAAAATTTGTAAGTACGTGGCTGGATCATACTTCGACGCTTTTCAATCATATTAAACGATGCTGTTTTAGTAAAAAGATACGTCCTATATTATTGAAATAGTTCTATATAAATTTCTTTTAAAATTCTATATCTTCTCATATTTTCAGGAAGTGCCGATACGAAGCCAGGCATTAACTTACAATCCCTAGTTGAACTTGATGATCATGAATCACCGCTGCCACAATCGCCGAGGCTAACACCCTTGTCACCTATTCCTCGAGATACTAGAAGTTCTAGTAAGAGTACAACAACAAAGATAAAGACAGAGTCTCGCACAAGGACTCCATCTCCGATGCCTGAACAAGCATCCAGTAGTGAATCAACGAAATCGGTCACACCACCACCGATTGATAATACTAATTCAAAAAAAACTGTATTGTTACCAGCGGCTCCTTCACATTCTCCACTGAAAATTACGCGAATGATGATCGGAGATACATTAACACAATTCAAAATGGCTCCCGAATATTTTGTACCCGATGATCAAGAATCGGTATCGAAAGACATTATCTATCCAGACGGCAATGTTGATGAACAATCATACATTACCGTGGCACGTTATCGAACAATGATGGGCGAACCAACCGATTTTAAAAATAAACCACTTCAATTAGGTGCTAATTCAGTAGAAACGCTCATATTAACACTTAACAAATTTTCTCAACATTTTGATGGTGAATTAAATTTTTCCAAAAACGATATACCATTTCAATATAGTTCACAACGTGCTGTTTGTGGTATGGCCGATTTTGGTAGTATCCTAATACTTCTTGCTGATATCATACCGACGGCTAAATTCGAATTTCAAATGAAAAATTTTGATTATGATGAATTGGCACAATCGCGTGATGCGATGGAAAAATTTGCACTAGATTTTTGTGCAGCAATATGCGGAATACTGCAATGTGAACCGGATTATATTCGATTGTTTTCCATCGAGAAATCCAAAGATGAACTCAAAATGCTTAATCTGACATTTGGGTTAACAACACCGGTTCTAGACGAAACAGAAAAATTGGCTAAAAATTTACAGATACAATGTGAAAAAGCATGCTATATACTTCTCAGCTGATAGAATCAGATACGACCAAGAGAAAAATTCTATCTTGAACATTGCTAGTAGTAGATAGACTAAGTAAGACGAATGTTTACAGCATAATTGTCATATTACTGATATTAAATATTCGTATTACTTACATACAACAGTCAAAACAATCTGTAAGACTAACCGAAAGACTGCAATAATTTTGAATGAAGCACTGAAAATGAACTCCTGTTAATATGATAATAATTGTTGAAACATCAGTTTTAAATCCAAGTGTTGTGTGTATTTCAAAAAGTAAGAATAATTGACGACATATTGATTTTGATCAAAGTGTCTTAAGACGAGTCTTGATAGCATATCTAAATATCAAACCTACTACATGAAGTCGTTTTCCTAAAACCCAATTTCTATTAGTTGCTGGTCAACCAACAGGGTTTTGAGGCAAGTGGAGCTCAGCTTCAAGTTTTCTGTCACAAAAAACCTTTCTTCAAGTTTGATAAAACCTAGAAAAACCACTCCTCTGATCGGAAAACAGAGCTTCAATTTTCGACCAATCAAAGTATGAACAAACGCAGAAGAAAATTTATGTTTAAGTATCTTTGCAACAGATGCTGAGCGTTCTTGTTTCTTACTGTTTTTTTTACCATTTTGTTGCCGATGAAATTCTCTATAGAATGGTATATATATAGGTTGAGCATTTTATTTTGATTATGAGGGGAAAAGGTTTTTACGAAAACTGAGATCGGTCAATATTTACAAAGAAAAGCATAAGAAAAAATAACCTTTTTTGCAATAAATAAGCAATTTCTTCATCAATCGTTCTCATCTTCGAACTTGACCAAGATTTTGATCAGACGATTCTATGCAAAACGTTTCATGGCAATCGGTTCATATTCTCAAGAGTTATTGTGTAAATGGCAGGTCAGCGGGCCGGACACACAGATCGATTCTATAGTTATTCTATAAATAGTGATATGCACAATCAATTTTCATCCTATTATAAAATCAGTTTCATATCTTACGAAATATTTCAGAAAACAAACATAGTAACATGAACTATTCAGGCTATTCAATATCTGTTTGAAAACTTTTACATGTTGAATGGCGGAAACACCGGACTGACTATCTCAATTCTGAGTTTCAGTAATTGTTGACTGAATAAACGGCTAAGTATTGACGTAGATTGCATTACTACATTGAAGTAACTCATATTGAGGATCAATCGCATAATACTTTTGAAACAAATTTCTGATCAATATGACCTCTTTTGTCGATTGAAAACGAAAATTTTTTTCTATCGGGAAACCCGATTTTCTAAGGAGTAACTCTTAAAATTGAAGTGGAAAGTTTAATCAAAAAATTGCAATAAGCCACTTATTCAAATCATATTGCCGTTTCTTAGCTTGAATTACAACGTGTGTCATATGACATTTTTTTTGTCATGAAAAGCAAATAGATGCCATGCGAAGAAACGTTTTTAGTCGCTTTCCGATTTCAATGATAGTTTATGTAGTTTACTTTCATATTTGTCATAGCTTTCCGCTCAATCCTGTATAGAAGACAAATAGTGGAGGTTTCATAGGTTAAGTTGATTCGATAAACTACTGGTTTGGTAAGTACGTTGAAAGTAGCTTGATCAGTATTCAATAGAGCAATTATTGTATGTACTAGCTGTATCTGTCATTGACAGATTCAAGCTCAATCTGGTTTTACGGATAACGATATTCTAAAAGATGTTAAACAAAGTGAATACGAATGTAAATGGAAGACGATTATAGAGTATTTCAATATACAAAAACCTGATCTCGATCCTCGATACAACTTTGACTACAGAAAACC
This sequence comes from Rotaria sp. Silwood1, assembly GCA_905250075.1. NCBI lineage: Eukaryota > Metazoa > Rotifera > Eurotatoria > Philodinida > Philodinidae > Rotaria > Rotaria sp. Silwood1. The sequence goes on along the minus strand of CAJNOP010000122.1, from coordinate 321,024 downwards.
CGGCGTATCGAAACAAGAGAGTCGTGGTAATGAACCGTACTATTTACCATTCGGTTGGTATCGTCATGGACTCAAGGTGGATAATAAATATGCAGGTGATATTGCTTGGCTTGGTCGTGTCAATGCTGAAGGTGAGTGGCCGGTTGCTTTTCACGGTACAAATAAAAACGCAGTTCTGGGGATTACGCAAGAAGGTCTACTAGCCAGCAAATCTGCACGAGATATAATGAAAGATGAAGCCATCAAACAAATGGGTGAAGAGGCAGATCGTCCAGGAATCTATCTAGCAACACATTGCAATGATGGAGCCGATAGATATGCTGATTCATTTACATTTCCAATACGAACTGAAGAGAGTGCAACATTTCAGGTCGTTTTTCAGTGTCGTGTGCAACCCCGCAAGTTCACAAGACATACAGGAGTGGTCACTACCGGTGAAGCTTGGCGTTTTGTTGATGAAAGCGCGATTCGGCCTTATGGCATTTTACTGAAGGAAATTGTCTAATCAAAAACAAGTGGTCAAACAGAAAATGTGAACACCGCATGAAAATAATATTTTGAAATTAACCTAATATCGATTATGCATAAACCAGACGTTCAGCAAATATTTTTCTTTAATATAATTATTTTTCGTTTTTCAATCAAATATACTCGATTGTATCTTCAAAAAGTTTAATTAAATTGATCCTTTCATCTATATCGACTTATTGATATAATATCTTGAGGGTGTGAGTGTGTGGGTGGATGTGGAGTGTGGGTGTGGGTACATGTCTTCTTATAAGACACACCCACATCCTTTATTATAAATACGGAAGATATTTTCTATAGAGAAGATTACTTCTGGATGATGACACTGTCTTCATAGTAAATTTCTTCCAAACATTAACATAGGTCGTTTAAAAAACTGTGCCATTTATGAAGGAGTAATAAGGTTTCAAAGACAGAATAATATTTTACTAATGCGAATTTTTAACTAACAGATATCAGCATATCGAATAAATAACTAGATTATCACAAAATTGAAAAGTAACGATCGAGTTTGTAAACAAGGAAAATCAATGTATCAATTATTCTAAGTAAATGTCTATGCTTAACACTTTATTAAAATGTTTTTCAAAACAAAAAAAAACAATTTCAAATAATTATATAAAAAAAAAGATTCGTAGAATGAATGAAGAAAGAAGTTCATTTAAAAGATTGATGAATTTGTTCTTGTTGTTAATCAATGATTGATATTTTTGAACTATCTCATTCATCATAGAAATTTGATCGTAATCAAACAAGCTCTTCGACATTGATAAGCACAACTATTTAAGAATATTTGAATAGATTTACTGATTTTACCTTTTCAACCATCCAATAAACCATCATATTCAAATTTCAGAAAAACAAAAAAATTTGTTTTTCTCGTTTTTTTTAAACAATTTATATTTAAGAAATTTCCAATGATGTACATAATGATTTTGTTTCCACATACAGAAAAAGATTATTTATATTATCTCATTAATATAATAGCAAGAACAAAATATGTTTTTTTTTGTTTGTTTTATTCTAAACCAGTAACACTAAAAAATAAGTATAATACACCAAAAGATATCAACGGAGGAAAAATTTCTGAAACTAAACAGTAAAAAATCCCTAAAAAAAGAACTCTTATGTTATTAGAGTAGTTAGAGGAATCATATATGACTAATAAAGGAATTCGTATAGTTCCTATGAAGTGAGAAAAATGAAAAATGACTGATGTCGATTTCCACCGGTTCCACTAATGAAAACTACAATCGGTCATAACTCTGCTTATCGGGTAATGAGTTGCATCATCTAACTTAGTTACATAAATATATTTGATCATAAGGATACTCAGGTTAACTGTGCTATGATATCACTGATTAATTATAAACTAAAGCATTTCTTTAATACGTTCAAAACCTTCACAAACTTTGAAGTGGATTCATTTAAAAGTAGAGGCGTAGTTATATCGATCATTATAACACTTAGAAAGCTTAGTCGATTGTCTCTATATGTAACGATTCTTGTGTGGGAACAGGAAGGAGAAACTTTTCACTTGCTTTCTTTATACTTCAACGCTAATGAACAATCACGTTTCATAAAGCAAAGGCTTGAAAGAAGGGGCACTGTAACATCTCTAAAAAAGAAATGATGGTTCACGGGAGAAATGTTAGCATATTCGAATGCTCAAGGGGGTGTGAATGTGAATGTGATGTTTTTTATTTCTCTTGTGGGTGTGGGTGTGGGTGTGGGTGAGTGTAGGTGTGGGGTGTGGGTGTGGGTGTGGGTGGGTGTGGGGTGTGGTGGGTGTGATGATCTGCTTAATTCACACACTCACACCCACACCCACTCTAGTTTTTGTCAGGTTATATTTTTCTGATAAACTGATTGTCTTAGGATACCTGTTTCATTGTTGAAACATTAAATAAGGATACTCTATGAGCTACATTATGAGTAAATAATTCACATTTATAATACATGAATTATAATTATGTATTTGATTTTTCATCAAGCCGATTATCACCTCATTTCTCTTATAGAGTATTCGTTAGAACTTTTGACGCCCTACAAAATCAGCTATTTTCAAGACTTGCAAAAAGTGGGCGACATGACCAAATATTGACTCAAACACTAGTAGACCGCTATTTTTCGACTTTTTCGAGTAGTACTTGATGGTTTCTAAGCAGAATACTCCATATTGTGATTGAAAGAAAATATCATATTCGGAATCAGCATTAAAAGTTGGAACTAACCATATAAATTTCGAACTGTTCCTATGAGATTGTTGTCTGGTCATATTTTTACCTGGGGGGGGGGGCCCCCTCATGGATAGATGAAAAATCAAGTTTGGTGAAAGAGGGTGTGGGGGGGTGTGGGTGTGGGTGTGGGTGTGGGGTGGGTGGTGCAGAATAGAATGAAACCAACACCCACACCCCGTCCAACTTTCATTATACAATTGTATAAATACTTTGCATTCAGAATGCAGAATACATTCATTTTGAACTGTCTTGAAGATAAGACTGAGAAGAATTGATTTATAGTTTATAGTATTTCTTATACTCACATCCTTCCTTGTCTATTTATATAATTGAGTATTATAATAATATACTCGACATAAACCAAAAGAGTAAAAATACAGAAAACTTCAAAGTTTAAAAGTCATAAAATGATACGTGACAACCGATATAATATTCATAATATCAGTTTAGTCCGATGATGACGTCAATAGGATTAACTGTCGAGCTAATGTCATACCAATCCATAGTGATCAGATTAAATATGCTCGTTGTATGATTAGTCAAAAATTCTTGAAGCACCGAATTAGTTTCTAATGCTAGTTGTTTTAGCAACATCGTGGGTACATTTCCATTGAGATGATTCACTACATTTTGAATAATATCCATGATCTGCGGTGTCTGTGTCCAACTAATTTGATACATGGGTTTCTTGTTTTTCTTCAATTCTTGATCTTCGAGTTTTATTAATTCTGCAATGCTATTGACGCCATTAGAATTGAGTGTCCATCTTCCCGAATCTGCAAATTCTCTAGTATTCACAACTGTATCGTTGTAATAGTAATCATCGGAGTTGTCGATGTTGAGAACGATGACTTTCGGTGAGGTACTGTGTAACCTAGTAGTAGTAATATAAAAAAGGCTCATATCTTTCAGACTCTGAAAGTCAAAGTTTTTGACTCCGACGGAATTCGCAGGCATATAGAGATAGGATTTGAGATTGTTTTGAATGATTGTCGCCACTTTAGCTGGAAGGATTCCAGGATCAATACCAAAATTTGTATGAGAAATAGAAAGAAAAATTAATTCACCCGATGTAGAATGAGTATCGAGGAAACTTTTAACTTGATGGAGTACATCCTTCAGCTTAGAACCACGAAGACCATGCTGAATATAGAAGGATCCATCTGTATCGTAGTAAATCCGCAAGTCAAAAAAGCGTATACCATCATCGAGTTGCTGTCGAATGGTTCGATTCTGCGAAATAGATATTCGAAGTGCAGTTTCAAGAACATAGTTTAACAAGATGCGACCAACATAAATCTTATCTTTACTGAATGGTAGCTGACCATTTGCTGGGGCAGTATCGGCACTTAAACTCCATAAAAATTTGATATTTCCATAGATGATCTGAGATAATTTTCGTGTTAGACCATACGATCCAGAATCGTGAGTTCCAGGAATTTTTAGCTGTGAAAGGGTCTTCGACTGGATTTTTGGAGTTGACATCCAGCGGCTGTAATGCGTTTCAGTTTGTTCCATTTTATAAATATCCTCATGAAACGTTCTGTTAGGCATCTATCTCATGTTGAATACATCCTGAATCAATGTTGTATTTATAAGATTGCTAATCACGATGTTCAATTTGTCAACGATAATGCTATTATATTTCATGTTGAGTGTACTTGCTAGATGGTAGGGTGTATCAATAAGCTTGTACCATGTAGAGAAGAATGTTTTTAAGAGCATTACGAAGTCACCATTGATACTGAAACTCTGAATGGAAAATGCCAACCGTGTCACTATACAAGAGAAATCTTGATGTTCACTGATGTTGATTGTTGCTTGCATCAACATGGAAGCGGTACCGATAGTTGCATTAAAATTCATACTCATGCCATGATACATTATAGAAGCAAAGATCTTACCATTTAAGTTGAGAATCATATTGATGTGCCACTGTAGATTGTTTTCTTGATAATGAGCTAGCGATAGTGCAGCATAACTGCAATAGATAGATTGTGGAGTGAGATCAAGTTTTTTGATGGTTAATTTTATAGCATCATCGAGATCAATGGAGAGTGAATTAGTGGACATATACGCGACAATAGCTGGAAGATTAGCAGCAATGAAGCTATTGATCAAGGGTGGCAAGACTCCAGGACCACCGAAAAAGTAGAATGTGTAATCGATATCTTTGCTAAATGGTTTGGTTGGAGCGAGTAATGCTCCTATGTGACCTTCTGGTCCGGAGAAATTCACAGTGGTAACGTAAGTTCCCTGTCCCATATTTACCATCATCGTGTTGGATCCATAAGCGATGTCGAAATACGACTGGGATATTCCAGTCCCACTACTAATATATGACACAGAACTTGTTCTACCTGCTTCGATCGTTTGGCTAGGAAACGTATTTTTCATATTCATATTTATTGATGTTGTTGATATCAATGGCTGCGAATAGTCATTGGTGACTGTCATATATGCACTTGTCGTTTGTGTCATCGTCATCTTCAGCATATTTTCTGTTCGTCTATGAGTTTCTATATTTAGGAAAAAAAAAGTCATTGATTCACTAGTGTTGACCTATGTCAAATGTTAAAAGGTATCAATAGCAAAAAGCTTGATAAAAAAATGAAGCAAAAGTAAACCAATTCCTTCGTTGTTTTTACCTGGCAAACATGAATGACCATAGAATGCTAATTCCGAATAGTGTACTCCGCTTTCAACTCCTCGTTTCAATACTACCAACAGACGATAGCTTTGGTAAGGTTGACTATTGTTGAACATTTGAAGAACACCTGTTTTACCTCGACCTGGATCGCTTTCAAGTCCACTCGATCCATTGTACATCAATGATCAACTGCTACCAAGTGTTAACAAAGACTTGTTAGCATTACTTCCTTCAAGTGTAACCATTATTGGATCTCGTTTTGGATGACTAGTTGCAGTTGTAAACTGAAATCCATTCACAATACAAATGCCAGCATTGAGTGTAAGATAAAAGCCTGTATTTAGACCAGTTTTTTGACTCATGGTATTAGTTGATCCTGATCCAAAACTTCTATATTTAGTATGAATATTCTGATCAAAAATATGCGAAACTGTTTCTTTTGGTGCCATTTTCCCTTTTCCATAACCTATTGACGCTGGATAACTATTTCTTTCTGCTTTCGTTTTCCAAATTGGTGATACCCTATTGTGAAGTGTATCGATATAATGTTCTAGAATGAAAAGGTAATATAGAGGTAATAAAACTTCTATTGTGACAAGAAGAATTACATACGAAGAGGAGTAGCACAGTCGAATCCTGTCCACGCCGACATACATTGGCAGATGCCAAATTGGAAATAGCCACTCTCGATACATGTTCCATGTATAGTATCCGTACATTGATTATAGCAATATACTGGATTTGATAAATATCGATCAACGGCTAATTTGATCAGTGCAGCTTTTTGAAAAATATATGAATCAGCAGGAAAATGGCCATTCGTTAACAAATCAAAAATAGTAGAAAAACTAAATTTCAGAAGGACTGGGTTATCTGATACTGACTTATACCAATCATCAAACGATTTTATTGAAATATTACCAGCATATATCATAACATTACTTTTAGTGAAATACTTATTAGAAATATTCATTAACATTTTATCGCATGTTTGCGTTCGATTTAATTTCATTTGAACTGAAAAGAGTTCTTTGGCAACATCTCTCATCCATACTTGGTACGATGTATTAAATCCATTTTGCTCTACATTAGTATGATCGCTTTGTGTAATAACAATCGTTTGTTGTATAATACCACCAAGTTGAACTTCTTTAATATATGTATAACCAAAATAGCCAATTATAAATTCATGAATGTACTTTTCTACGGTTTCATTAAAGTCACAGCATGGCATATTCTCAATGACGAAACGAAATTCATTCGAGATCTCAAATTTTGATTCATTGATCGAAAGACGAATCGATGTTATATTGAACGAAGTAACAAGTATGGTTGCATTATCTTTCATGATCATATCAATGATTGAGCGTATTTCTCTTGAGTAAGCATAAGAGAAAGAAACATTAACATATCTTGAATTTCGCTTAAAATCAGTTGAAAAATCAACAGTTTTCAACATGTGTTCTTTTAGATCACGTAATGTATTAATAATTTGTGTTTCGATATTGACATTCTGCGAGGTTATACAATCAATTTTCACATTTTCTGATGTAGAATGGTTGGTACAAGTTCCTTTAGATGGAATAAAATACTTAAGCTTGAAAATAGGTAGAGCAAAACCTTCTCTTTGACAAAAATCGGTGTAACAAATAGGAGAGCCTTTTAATGGATTATAGCCAAGACCAAGAGGAACACTGTTTTGAAGTTGAACTTTGGATGCATGTAGTTGTTGACGAATAAATGACCATCGATCTTTCAACATTTCGGCTGCAACAATCAAACGAAAAAAAAGTCAGAAATATAAACGCCATCTAATTGAAATAGTTATCTTTATGCATGAAAATCTAAGAATGATATAACACTTTGTATTGAATAATCTAGTCGCTTATGTTTCTCGTTAATTAGACAGAATTCGTCTCGTAATACGAATTTATTACGAGAAAAACCATCTGATTCTGAATAGTGCACTCCATTTTCAACGCCTTGTTTCGACACTTCTCTTAAATTTTGTTTGCCGGGTACTTACTTTCTGATAAAAGACAATCAGTATTGTTAATAGTAAATTTTTGTACTCGTGAATTTCCAATATCGGCAACGTACAGATTTCCTTCAACATCGAATGCCAGTGATTTTGGCCGGTCTAGATGATATGTAGAATTGCCAGATTCACCTATGATTTTATTATTAATAAAAGAGTTCAAAAATAAATGCAAATTTCATTGTTTACCTGAGATACCACAAAGAATTTCTCCTTGTGTTTCTCCTTCTTTCCATCGAATAATTCTATGATTGTTCATATCAGCAATGTAAATAAAACCATTGTTATCACCTATAATGTCATATGGTCGATAAAGAGAACCATTCGATTGATCTTTTTTTCTTGTCTGTCCAGCAATCGTAATGCCATGTGTTGCATTTTGTGTCCATTTCTGTATTCGATGGTTGTTCACATCACTAATGTATATATCCTTTGCATTATTGACATATAAACTATACGGATAAGAAAGTGTTTGATTCGAAGATCCATCTATATTTGTTATTCCAGCTACAATTATCGTTCTATTCGTGTGGATATTACATTTAATGACACGAGAATGAAAACGTTCGACAATATAAAAATCTTGATTTTCTGAATCGAACCATACACGAGAACATTGATTACATTGACAATTTATTTTCTCTCCTTGTCTTGCATCTCTAAACCAACGTTGAATATTTCCATTGTAAGAAGCTGTGTAAATAGTTGCATTTTCATCGATTAGAATAATAGAATCGAATTCATTCCACAATGTATGACCAACAAGAGATCCATTTGGAAATATTTGTAATCGAGTTTTGTCATTGTAACGATCAACAACATACAACGTATCAATTCCAATAATTGCAATTCTTTCCAGATCATTGAGATATGTATTTAATTTATTTCCTACAATTGTCTCACCTGCATGAATCCACTTTGAGCAAGATCTTATTTGAGATGATATTGTATTGACAGTTTTCGATGAAGTAAATTTACTTTCTTTTACTATAATAGATAATCATTATTAACTTATATTGATTTAGCAAAAAAATAGACTGTCAACAATCGTAATCATTTCAGTTTGTTTCATTCTTGTTTAATGGGTAAATTTCAAGAAACAAAGAAAAAACCTTACTCTTATGTTGTTTTGATAAAGAATTCATTGTTAATTTATGACTAGTTGAATTCATACATGCTGTTAATACGATAGATACAATAAACAAAAAACCTTTTCTTAGTATGATAATCTTCATTTCTCTGCAATTTTTAATTCATTCCAATCAATTACAGTTGCTAAAATCACTCTCAAACTAAAAAAAAAAAGAATATAATATAGAAACATAAACAATCGTTACTATCACAAACATTCTTTTCCTTCTCTTTCTGTTTCTCTTATAGAAAAGGATATGGCAAAAACTAATATCTCCTTTGCTGTTTATTATTAAATTATTCAAAATAAAAAGAAAGGTCAAGTATATTTACAGTAAGGAAATGTATCGTTTATCACCTGTCAACACTTCCGTAATAATTTACTGTAAAATAAGAAATGGTCTGTTAGTATCTGTAATCCTTCATGGATATTTATTCAATTGTCAATGACAGAAAGAAAAATAGATATGAATAGAACGATTATCATTACAAGAAAATGCACTGTTGGATTTTATTCACGATATTTTTACTAGTTTTCAAACGTATCAATATTAATTTTGCTCTCTGCGAAACTTCTACTTATAGGGTTTAGATTGTCGATAACTTTCATGACGCAAAACAATGGCAAGAATATAAAAAATATTTCTGATTTCGATCAAATATTTTTTGGCAAATAAAAAGATAATTGAGAATATGGGTGTATTTTGTTTTAAGCAAAATTTACAAAGGACAAGTGGCGATAAGGCCATTTTTCGATCCTCTTATTTTTTTGATAAAAACCACTTGTACATAGCAAATTGACTATGGGGGACACATTTCTTCAGTCAGTTTTGAAAAATTCGACCAAAAAAATTTTTCGATCCTGAATCCCCCTTCAGATATTGGTCGAAAACTTATTGCCTCAGTTCATTCGATGCAGAATTTTATGCTGATCACGAATATCACATTCATGTTTGCAAAAACTGAAATTTGGTTGCATAAATTGAGTTTTGACATCAAAATTCGATTTTTACTGAAATCAAGTTTTGACTGCAAGTTGAGCATAAAAATAAGTCGAAAATGTTTGACTAAATGCCTTTACATGCGGGAATTGGTAATCTTTTCGAAATATTCAAAAAACAGTGTTAAAATCTTGATTTTAGATTTATAAGTACTCTGTACCAGAGTCGTTTTCAGCAAATTACTCTTTTCTCAGCATGTTTGTAACTGTATTTCTCCATTATGAAGTCTTCATTCAATTGGATTTATACATAGTTAGATGCAGGTTTTCATTCTCATTTAGAAAATAAAGTCAAAACTGAAGAAAAAGTTGCGGAAGAATGTTATATTGGTTAAAAACTTCGAAAAAGTCGCGTTTGAGCTCGTAGTTTTAAGGTTTTAGCCTTGAAACAAATTCAGATTTCAATTTTAACATCATATTCGGATTCAGCAACTCAAACTGACTTGGCCAGAATGCTTTTCATTCAAAAAACAGAAATTTTTTTCTTCACCCAAAACCTCAGCCTGAGATACCATCGGGATTCCATTTAACAGGTTGAATACGAAAAAGGGTGCGGAGTGTGGGCAGGATTTCAAATAGAAATCTAAAACAAAACGTACATGTACATTTTGGTTTTACCAGCAACATGTATGTGTACATTTTATTTTTAGCAGCAAAATGTACAAAGTGTACAGAAGTCAATTATTTTCAATCTAGAAAACAAAAATAATGTTCATTTCATTTCATGAAGAAAATAAATAAAGACTTAGTAAACACAAGTGACAAATAGACGTACTATTTCTTAATCTGAGACGTTTCGTTACAAAAACGTGAGAAAAAAAGACTTTGTACAACAAAAAAAGTTCATATATTAATTTTTCAAATATAATAGCAGCAAAAACGTCAATCAGCTTAATTTTCATCTTCATCTTGATGCATGTCATAACGATCAGAACAAAACCATAAAGAATCTACACTTATATTTAACTTAATTCTACATACATTGCGTAACCATCTTGAGCAATTATCATGATGCTCGATCCAGCTAAATTGTTCTGACTGATGACAACATTGAATAGCATTAGATTGGAATGGATCATCAGCTTCTACTTCAGTACAACAGTTATTAGCACCTATGAAAAAGATTCAACAACACTCAAATAAATATAGAGTCAAGACTTACATTTAATCAATTTTGCTTTTGGTATTTTTGGCTTTTTACTATTCATTGCAAGATTATTTACAGATAAATTTCGCTTGATCACTAATCGTGTTTGCTTTATTGTTTCATAATCCGGTGGTAAATCAATTAAGAGTCGCATTTGATTTAAACGACGATGATATTCTTGATCATTCCATGACTCGAATGATCGTACGACGACTTTTTGTAAACGTGCACAAAAGGAAAATATTTTAATTTTATATGTATAAAAAAGTAAATAATAATCTTTATCTTACCTGCGTAAATCTTCTGTTAATAATAATCTAATGTTCATGATTGCATCCAATGTAGAAACCATTAAACGTGAACGACCGATTGTTTGAACTTTATTGACCGCGCTAAACTATAAAAAAAAAAAATAAAAAAATAAACAGCACACTATAAATTCACTAACATAGTCCACGTTCACATTCAGTAGAAATAGTTGGCGAAATCAAGTAAATATAAACTAATAATAATATGTTTTTGTGATGATCGTGATAAAGATTATTTATAGATTGTTTAAGTAAAAGAAAATTTTTCCAAAACATTTTTTGGTGAATAATCAAGTGCAATATAATCTATGTAATCGATCAATGAAGCTTTGAGTGATTCCCACTCATTGCGAACAGCAATAAAATCAAAATCCGAAAAATTTCGATATTTTTTTCTTACAAAATCAAGTGCAGATCGTCCATATGTGTTTGAACTTATTTTCTTTTTGTGTTCGATCAAATATTGAGGATCAAATAGAATAGATGGGTTTTCTTGAACAGATGATGAAGAAAATCGCCTATCCAGTTCTTCAAATAATCGATTAATATGTTCTAAACAATTATTTGATAATTTTTCACGATCATCTTTTACAATTTTAAATGCACCAAATGAATTCGTTTTTGTTAATTCAAGATAATCGGCTAATGCTGGATCTGTTGCTGTTGGTGATTCAAATGTCCAACCCTTCAAAATACTTGTTTTTTCTTTTATTGTTTCCATTAAATTAAAGTAAGATAAATGATCATTTTGCATCGGTTTTGTAATTGGTCCTAAATAAGATGAAATAGACTGAACAAGACTGAGAAAAATTCAAAATAAAAGGTATAAAATATAAATAAACTCACCAAGCACAGATTCATGAAGATCATGATGCATGTGAAGCAAAAAGAGAAATTCATCATTTAGTATTTCGTTCAGCAGATCTTTTGCACATTCACGTTCAACATTTGTTGAATTATAATCATCTATTGCTTCTTGTAAACACGCAAAGAGTGCTTGAGATCCTAAATAAAATTTTTAAAATATTATTCTACAACTGTTTGGCATATGAAGACCTGGTTGTACATTAACAATTATTGGTCTAATACAATCACGAATTGATGACCACCGAATATCGAAAATTCTCTTAAATTTGAGCTCAGGCATTTCCGTGAAATTTTGCCAATTTTTAAGCTTCAATTGTCGAGGACAACTCTTGTTAAAATAGTTGTAGATTTTACTTATTACAGACTCAACTTTCATGATAGATTCAGAAAGAACAGGTATTTTATTATCTACGATAAATAGGCGATCAAATTCAGAATTTTTAATGTAAAAAGGAATCAATAAATACTTAGTGTTTTTGAATTATATGATGCTTGAGATCCAACCAAAGCAAACGAATGAGCTACACATGTATTTAATTTTAAATAATCAATAGATAATTGATTACGTAGTTTAGCTATAACACCTTCATTTGCACCTAAAATGAGTTTCATATTATTCGCAAAGATTATATAGTAAAATAGTGTGATCCTAACCAGTAAATGTTGACGCATTATCAGTTGACAACCAACATGAATTTGTTGGCTTTAAATCATCTTTTGTCCACAAACAATTAAGACGTTTAACAATGTTCTTAGCAGTATCATCACCATATAAATCTAATAAACCATAATATGATGTTTTAGGTTCATTATCTTCAATATACCGCACGTAAACTATACATATTTTACCAGTAGATCTTAATGTAGATTCATCCATCATCCAGCCTGGGAGATCGAGAAGCAATATTACAATTGAGCAGATATTTTAAAATTAACATACCAATTACGGGACTGGCTTTCACTTTTTCAAGCAATTCCTCGTGGAGATAGCTTAAGATGTGTTGATTGAAACAAAGCGCAGCCTTGTTGTTTCTGTAGTTCAATCCAGAAACTTCAGCTGGCAATAAATTAACCCCTAATTTCTCTAATAAAATGCATAACGGTTCAAGACTATTCAACGAATTATCTTGCTGACATAAATAAATGCATGCCGTCATCAAATTTTGTATCGCTTGCTCATGCTTATTCAATTGTTTTTGTTGAGTTGCAACCCAACCCGGCTGCTCTCTACAGGATACAGTCAGTTCTAATTGTTCGGTCTGTTTATGAACTTCACTTTTGTCTTTATGTTTCTTAATGGTATCTAACGAAATTGTTGTCATTCCAGAAGTAGCCCAAACATTTAGTTTACCTATATAAAACAATATTGTTCATACTTTTTCCGAAATCTATTACTGAACATGCAAAAAGGTAAGCCAAGACTTAGTTTATTAAATTTAAACTTATTTTAAAAAAATATGTTGTAAGGATAAATCCTACCATTAGTGTTTGTTTTTTTATTATATTTTTCACATAGACGACATCGCATAGCATTTTGTTCATAATACAACCAGCAAACGAATTGTTCCCGTTTTGTTCCAAAATTATCAAAAAAATGTTTTATATTTAGATTCTGGATATTTTTCCCAATTCGGTAAATACTGTACACGATGCTTTGTTCGGATTGATTTCGAATCTTTTTTCTCAACATCTTTATTACCTGTTAATAAAGTGCAATTATTAGATAAAAGACGTATTGGCTTATTACTTGAATTTTTATTAATATTTTCGGTAAGAGCATTTTCTGTTTCTGCTGTTAAGATAGGTGATGATGGTAATGAAATTATTGATGATGATGATGAAGATGGAATTGTTGTTGATGATGAAGGTGAATTGGTACATGATGAAAGTAGATTTGTTGCTGACGACGAAGCTGTTGATGAAGAAGATGATACTGTTAAAATCATTTCAATTTCATGATCAACTAGACTAGAAATATGTCGTGTTGAAGTTGCACCTTGACTTTTATTCCAAATTTTATCTAAAGTTGTCTGAGTTTTATCCATACACAAATCTAAAATAAATTTCAAGACAAAAAAGAATTCATGTCAGCGTTGACATAAAGATTACTCAGTAGAAGTAGAATTATAATTATAATACAACTACAACCAATTATTTGTATTGAAATAGATGGAAAATAAAATCAAATGAAAGCAATCGCGTTAGCGAATGATACAATTATGCTGAAGATGTCATAATTTACTGTTTCACATAGATAAACTACGATATGTTTGGCATTAATATCATGTGTAACTTTTGAAGTTCTAGTGCTAGAATCAAAGTGTAATTTTTTTTGGCAAAATGTACGCCGTACATTTTGCTTTTTTGAGCAAAATGTAAACCAGAGTGTAAATCAGACACAGCAGATGTATTGTACATTTTGTTTATGCTGTGTACACCTGCTATTGGAAACCCTGATACGATGGCATTAGTCGTGACCAATTGAGTTTGGAATGAACCAATAAGAAGATTACTAAACTGCATTAATGCACTTTGTTGTACACGTGATGTACAGGTGTCCGACATAAGCAGTTATTTCAAATATTTCCTCCATGACGATAATCACTATATGTCAACGAATATCGAAAAAATAAATGGTTCTTTTTATTTTTTAGAAATGCCCGAAATAGGTTCATGCACCGATATAACATGTGATGATGAAATTAAAGAATTATATGAATGTCATTATTGTTTACGGCTTATTTGTTTCAAACATTTGGCTGAACATATTGAAATAACAAAACAAAATAAACGACGTTTAGATAATCTTCGTATTGATCTAAATACAGTTATAACTACACTTCAACTAATTGTTGAACAAAAACTATCAACTATTGGACGTGAATAACACTTGATTGAACAAGCAAAAAATGTCTTGACATACCCGATAGTTCAATTGATGAACTACAAAATATTTTCGAACAAATTAATCAAGTTATTGCATCAAAATCTTCAGGTAAAAATGAAATTAGATAATCGTTTTGTTATTGTTTACTATTTTTATCTTTTATTATGGAAGAAATCAAGGTGAAAGTCAAACCTTCATTATCAACAAATAAAAATTGTATTTGTATTTGCACATGTAATAAGGAAGACATCGATTCAAATGGTAAAATGAAATTTTTGTATCATTGAAATTAAATTTAATTATTATAGATCAATTACCATTGAGGAGTACTTCTTCACAAGCAGAGTATTTGGTTTCATATTCTATGTTTTCTTTTCATTCTATTTATTCTTATTAGATCACTTGTTGGTGCCGATCAAACCATATATACCGGTATTTAACGACGAAATTAGCGGAACTTATTAATCTCCATTTGAACGCATATTGATATTACAAAAAATTTTTAGTAAAAGTAGAAAAGAGTTCTAGCTAATGAACCAAGTTATGACTCTTACCGATTTTTCGACCTGAAAGTTTGAGCTAGAAAAAAAAGTTCATTCATCGAGATATTGAATTTCCGAGTAAACTCGATTTTCTTCGGATGGTTTATGACTGGTGTCTATTTATTGCAAATTTAATACCTTGATAAATGAGCATTGTTTTTTTTCGCTACAGATGTCAGGTTATCCGAAATATCATTCAATTAATCAATGAATGAAATTCGGTTATTTCATTTTTGAATAAACACCGAAAGATGGACCGAAAATTCACTAAATCGGTCATAACTCGACTCATGGACACGACTACTTTCAAGCTTGTACTAGTTTTAACGAGTTTTTATTGCTGAGCTTAAATTGTACATATCAGCTCGTGTAGTTCTCTCGTAGAATAAAAACAAATCCTTCACAATATATCATTTTTATATGTTTAGATGTACGAGAAGACGTTGAAATCTCAAAAAGTAAGTGAAATTTTTCTAATTTGAAAAGGAAAAATAAGTATGATTGGCTTAAGTTGAGAGAAATTCAACATATACCAATCGTGATTTGATTGATACTATTTCATTAGAGTGAGTTTCTTTTTTATTAGAAAAAATTCCAATACTGATGGCATATTTTTCTTTCTATTTTAGTGAAACAGCAACACCTACTGAGATAAAAATAATTACCACTATATAAATACGAAATGAAGTAGTCGAAAGATCAGAGTCGTTGTATACATCTAAATTAGTTTTATTTTCTATGCAATCATTTCTGCATGATATTTAAACATTCACTACGTTTTTTTAGGATCAACATGTAAATGTAGAACAAAAGAAACGTGAACGAAAATCCTGTAGAAGGATTTTTGATGAATGTTTATTAACATTTGATGTAGTGTATGGTCTTACTAAAGCGAATCGTTCTATTGAATTTTGTGAATTGAGAAAAAATTGTCTATTCATATTATATTATCATTTCATTAGAAAGCATAAATTAAAAAAAGTTCATGCTCTAAGTTTGGCACAAGCTGTTGCTGAGAATCAAGATCCTAGGATAACAAAATTGTTTGATAAAAATAAAGATGTAATTGATCATTTTTATAGAGTTCCATGTCGTTTTATTAATGGATGAATTAATAGACTAGGATATAGTCAAGCATATATAGCATGTGTACCATGTCGACGTCGAATAGTTTCAATTTATGTACTAAAATATCATTTACGAGATCGTCATCGTGTTTATCATTGGTTGACACAAAAACTGGTTGATGGTTTCAAAGAAGTTCTAGCAACAAATGATATTGCTTTAGCTCCACAAATTCCATCAACATAAAGAGAAGAATAGAAAATCTTAAAATAATCTTCATTGATGTTTGCTTCATTTTTTTTTGTTACAAATATTCTGTTTATCAAAATAAAACATTCAATAATTTGAAACAATTAAGGTGTTGGGAGCAGGCTTCGTAGCGCCCTGAGTGCGAGATATAGGTAGGATAGGATTTTTACAACAAAATTTTTATAGGATTGCTAAAATAATATAGGAAATATATAGGATCATTCTTTTTAGTAAAAAAACCTAGATAGCAGATTTAATTATGTTGCAATATTCAAGATAAGAAAATTTGATGCAGAAAAAAAGCAAATTATAACATAATAATGTGCAATGCTGGCCAAAAGTATTCCTGCATAAGATCTCAGTCACTACAAGTGCTGTTGCTCTGAAAACTAGATTCTGCATAGATCTCGAATAATGTAGGTCAGCGGCGAACCCGCGTCTCCATATCCTGAGGTGCAAGAGAGTTATGACACGTGGGATTCATTTTCATTGTGGACGTCATAACTCCAAACCAACAAATCTTTATGCGTTGTGAGACACGTTATTTTGTAGCCCTGCGTACTGGCTATTTATAGTAAAAATTTTATCAAAATTCATTGAGTTTTTCTGAAGCTAGGTTCATTTTACTGTAAGAATGCGTATGCTCAGAAACCGTCAAATCTCATTGTATAACCCATAATTCAGTATGGCTTCAACAGATCGACTTCAAACTTACGTAAAAGATAGGCTCACAAACCTTTATTGCTCTCCAAAATTGTGAAACTTCTATCACATACTATAGAGAGAAATGGCACTATGCTCAAGTTCAGGATATTGCCATAGATCTAGGTACTCGAATACTCAACCAATTGACCTCATCTTTTGGGCACATAACTAGCATGTAAGAGGGAACAGTCCTACCAAGAAAAAGTTAGAAAATTCATTAGATATTATGGAAAACAAAACATAAGCTTTTATAGTCAGTTTTCCCGTCATTCTGACGACCTTTTATTGTTTTGTTTAGCAGTGTCAAAAAAAACGTTATACAAAAGAATTAAAAAGAATTTATCTATCTAGTTCAAATCTGTCAAGGGTCTTCTGATAGTTTTCATCATGATGATGAATCAGAGTAAGCGTGGTAGTAAGAATATAAGTAAAATTGGTATGTAACTGTGAAGAGGATACTAATCCTTATTCTCACTCTCTACCTTCCTCAGCTTTGTCAAATGAGGGAAAATTTGACTATAAAAGTTTATGCTTTGCTTTTCATGATATCTAATGAATTTTCTAACTTTTTCTTGGTAGGACTGTTCCCTCTTACATGCTAGTTATGTGCCCAAAAGATGAGGTCAATTGGTTGAGTATTCGAGTACCTAGATCTATGGCAATATCCCGAACTCGAGCATAGTGCCATTTCTCTCTATAGTATGTGATAGAAGTTTCACAATTTTGGAGAGCAATAAGGGTTTGTGAGCCTATCTTTTCTGTACGTTTGAAGTCGATCTGTTGAAGCCATGCTGAATTATGGGTTATACAATGAGATTTGACGGCTTCTGAGCATACCCATCCTTACAGTAAAATGAACCTAGCTTCACAAAAACTCAATGAATTTTGTTAAAATTTTTACTATAAATAGCCAGTGTGCAGAGCTACAAAATAACGTGTCTCACAGCTCATAAGGATTTGTTGTTCTGGAGACATGACGTCCACAATGGAAATGAACCGCATGCATCGTAACTCTCTAGTGACTGAGGATATGGAGGCGTGAGTTTCGTCGCTAACCTGCATTATTCGAGATCTGTATAGAGAATCTAGTTTTCAGAGCAACAGCACTTGTAGTGGATGAGATCTGATGCGGGGATAATTTTGGCCAGCCCTGTATATATGCATTTGTAATTCTCGAAATCATGAATATAGCGTTCAAAATGAATTTTTAGTGAAATTTCGTCATTTTTTTCATATATATAGGAATTATAGGAAAAATGACCCGAAAATAGGAAATTATAGGAGGACTTTGCGATATATAGGAAATATAGGACGACTACGAAGCCTGGTTGGGAGGTTGTTGTTGTGGTGTGCGGATCTGCGGTGTGGGCATGGGTGGCTGTTGAATTAGAAAAAACACACTCCACACCCATCCATGCCCCCTTTGCATATTTTGTCGAAGATAAGAGCAATATATACTGAACCGATAAATACATTAATATCTAATGAGTCTTTGCAGTCAGAGCTCGCTGATATTGTCTAATTAGAAACTCGACAACTTACTCAACGTTGTTTTTTCTTTAAAAATATCTATAGATCCAATATGTTGCAAAATGATCGGCATTAGTAATAATAATTCATCAATTCAAGTCTTTTCTCTAAATTCGTTATAAGCGTCATTTCGAGAAGTTGTTGCTGCGGAATTCCTCTGTAATTAATTTTTGTTTTGGTAGATGATTCCGTTTCAGATAAACTAACAATACTACAACAAACTCACCGTGTAATAATAAAAGCTTAAATGTTTTGTGACACGTTTTTTTGCAAAATTAGCTATTGGAGTACTGACAATTAATATTCATAAACTTTCTTGTTGTCCACGTTTGCTTTTGCTTTTATTTAGAATTCGATAGCAAAACTCAGAATAACTACCAAAACAATTGAATCAAGTGAAATAAAACAATGAATTTCGATCTGGACATAAGTTTCCCTCGCATCCATCGTCAATTCTTTGCAAATTATCGATAGAACAGATCATTCGATTTAAAGTAATTGACTTTCGAAGCGTTGATATCCCAGTGAAATATTTTATCAATTAAAATTGATTACAATTTCAAACTCTTATGCAATTAATCACAATGATAAATACAAATTTTTCGCAACGAAATCGAAATTATAATCGATCATCATTCTTGAAAAATCCGATTTTTGGTGAATGGAAAAAATTACTTCTTCGTAGTCTATCTTATCAGCATTTTGTCGTGCATAGGAAATTATCAATCGATATCGCCTCTCCAATGTTAGGAAGTGTATCGAAAGTTGATATACTATTGTATTTACTATTTGTTAAGCTGAGGAGTTTGAAAATCCTTATAAAAATGTTGGGTTCTTCAATCAAAACTCAAGAAAAAATATGTTTTATTTCCATAAACATTATAATCGATTGAAAAATCACTCAATCCAATTTGATGCGATTGACATTTTAATCTATAATGAAAATAATAATTAACTATTTTAAAAATCTGATGAGAATTTAGAAAATCGATTATAATCATAAGAAATGGATTCCTTTTCAATTGATTACGTAATTACAATCTAATTTTAATAGAATTATTTTTGGAATCAGCATTGTTCTAGCAGAAGCTAAAAGAAACTGGTATCTAATGGAAAACAATCATAATTATAGTAGGAAGAGTTTTCGCTGGAATGATTTCATGCAGTGAAATCTGTACGTAAAAATAATTTGAGTTAATTTATTGAAGATATTTGAAAAACATTATCGCATATTTCTTTCCCAATCAAATTAATCAACAATTTTGGTACTTTTCTACATCACTTGTCCTAAAATATTTTCTTTTACGGAAAAATATGACGCTTATCCATATCTACAAATAATGAAAACTTATTAATGAGCAGTAAATGATTATTGAGAAAAATTGAAAAGATACTGAAGATTTTCAGTCGACGGTAATTATACGCTGGTTCATCATTAAACTATTCATATGTCTCGCTTCATAATATAGATGTTATGATATGTGTGATATCAATTATATTTATCTAAATATAAAATTAAGACATTAATAAGTTGGTTTGGACATAGTAGTAATCATTTTACAGTCTTTTGATTCATCTTGTAGGATACGGGAATCAATATTATTTTGTCTATTGAATTGTACAAAATAGATTAGATTTTCATCTATATTGTTCATGTTACGAAGTTGCTATGCGCAGCCCTCCTCAATGGAGTGCCCATTTAAAAAGAATTCACAAAAGAAACAAAAAAAAACAACCGAAAAAACAAACGAAGGCAAAGAACATAGAACCGAAACAGTGCAACTTATCTTATCATAACCATAAAAACAAAACATTCGAAAAAAACACAAAGTGCTCACGTTGCGAAATTTCCAACTAACGACTACACCTTTAAATCATCAACGAAGCTTTTTTGTGATATTACTTTGGTGAGTAAACCATTAGAAAGCTATTAAAAGGATATGAGAAATTGTTTCGATGTTCAACATGAGGTGCCAAGCTGTTGTGAGAAGACGGAATGATTTCACGACATGTGAAATTAAAATGCATAAGTAATTCAATCTATAAGTTGATAATTATTTTCAAGTGTATCGCTTACCCACCATATTTAGTCACCATATCCTAGTAATTGTTGATATTTCTTTTATTCTTTTTTATTACACATACATCTATGAAGCGAAGAGTCTGTAGATGCGAGTGTTTCGGTGAAATATGCTGTGGGTGCATCTGGGCTGCGCCTCATGGTTCGGTGTGAGCGGCTGATATTAGAGATTTTAGTGGTACATACAAACTTAAAATCCTCACCCGAACTCACCCTACACCACATCCTTATCTCCATTCCGCCACCTACACCCTCCGTCCCGTCACAATCCTATGCCATACCCACACACAGGTCTACGCCGACAGCCACGCTCAAAATACCGCAGTTTACCCACATCCACAGCCACAGTCTGAACATACACCTATGAAGCGAACAAGCTCTAGACTTCAGTGCTTTCGTAGAATATGATGTGGGTGCATCTGGATGTGGCCTCATGATAAGGTGCAGGTGGCAGTGATTCAGGATATGAGGGATAGAAGCACACTAGATTCTCACCCACCTCACCTCTACACAATATCCCCGCCTACGCTCAGAGCTACAGCGGCAGCCGCACTAACACCCGCTGCAACACCCACAGCTATATCCACATGCGACACCAGCACCGACACCCGCATTCACGCACATACTCATACGCAGGATTTGGGTGTGTGAGTGTCCGTCCAGGTGTCGATGTGTCGTGAAAATCGAGCCGTGGATGTCTATAAAGCGAAAACACACACCCACACCCAC
>CAJNOP010000122.1:273397-294433 GCA_905250075.1 Rotaria sp. Silwood1 | reverse complement strand
AAAAAAAAATGAAAGATTATTATGGAAATATTGAACCGAATAGCTCGAGTGCACATTTTCTTTTACACATAACTGCTGCTGATGTACTTGCAACGAAGTATCCGAATCATGAATTAATGAATGAACAAATGATTATGGGTTTTATGATTGATATTGGTCGAACTGCAGGAAGAAAAGGAAATATTTATGCTGATGATGTTCTTCTAAAGATTATTTTAACAGTTGAGCATTATTTAAAATTTCATAAAACAACAAAAAATATGATAAAAACAGATGATGAAATGTTATCACGTTCATATGAACATCAAATTTGAGCAGAATTAATTGCTAGTGGAATGGAATACGATGAAAACACAAATGAAGTTTTAATCGAATCGTCAAAATTAAAAACTCCACATATGATTGAATTAGACAAAGATAAAATTAATTTCAATGAATTAAAAAAACGTATTCAAGAACATTACATGGCTTTAAAAACCAGTTCAAATAAAAATATCAGTCAAACATGTTTGAATATTGAAATAAAAGATTTTATTGAATTTGGCTATAAAATAAATACTGGCGACCTTTTACCTAAATGGGCACAGTACATATTCGATTTATAGAAACACTATTATTATTCATACAAAGCCGAAAGTCTTTCCTATTTGCAAATCATCATCGAGAGCAAGGACTATTTCAGATTTAGCAGAGCCGAGAAATCAAATATTGATTTTGGGTTAGAATAACGGATAGTATGACTGAAATATCACTAACAAGAGGAACATACTCAAATGTGAGTCAGGATGTGGGTGTGGATGGGTGTGGGTGGGTTGAGTGTGGGTATAGGTGTGGCTGTGACTGCAGGGAACTCTTTAGTCACACCCACACCCCCACACCCACACCCCACAATAATGCTTCTTATTGTTTTATAATAAAGCCAGTCCGGAAACTTTTTGAACGTCCCTCGTAGGTATTACTCATTTAGAAGGATAAAAGTCACGAATGACTCGTCCCTGCCTTCCCACAGTCCGATTTACTCTGCAACGTTTACATACGCACCTGGCTAAACACGACCCCACACGGCGAACATTACGGTACGATAGCCATGCAAGAGTAATGGGTACCACCCCAAAAAGCCCTTGCGGGGCTATGGGTGCCCCTTAGGATAAGCAACAAAAATTTGTGGTGCCCCCTAGGACAGGAAATGGAGAGCTATGCGTACCCATGCAGCGTAGTCCCTCAAGAGTTATGAGTACCCCCGTCGGATACCACTTGAAGAGTTATGGATACCCCTAGGATAGGCAATGAAGAGTTCTGGGTACCCTCCTAGGATAGCCCTTGAAGAATTCTGGGTATCCCCTATGATAGCCTCCGAAGAGTTCTGGGTACCCTCTAGGATAGTTTTTGAAGAGTTCGAGGTACCCGTCTAGGATAATCTCTGAAGAGTTCTGGGTACTCCCTAGGATTAGCCCAATTGAATAAGGGATGTTGAGAACTTTTTGCGCAGCTACAGCCGAAAGGATTGTTCATTGCTAGACTGACTATTCACAGGCGGATGAATCATTCAAAACCGTACGGACCTGCCCTATATATAGCTGTCACGACGTGGTTCACTTCATTTTGACACTGAAGAAGGTAGGTGTAAGTCCACTTCAGTAGCATAAGAGACTTAGGAACCTAATAATAAATTTTTGGCAAAAAGGGTGTCGCTTTTAAAATTTTTAGAAATAAAATCAGTTTTTCTTAGAATTTGATGGCTTCCAATGAAACAAGGCCGTTGAAGGGCTTTTAACGCCTTCAAAATGACTTTGAAGGCCTTTAAAAGGTTAAAAGCCCTTTTTTCTATTTTGAAATTGCATGGTTTCGTCATGGAAATGCATGCATGCATATAGAACAAGCCATTGTGCAGGCATTCTACGGACGAACAGCCGAACTGGTTGCTCACACTTGATCTGACTATTTACACCTGGATGGGCCCCACCTTATATGTAAAGTTATCAGCACCTGGTTCACTTCATATCGATGCCGACGAAGGTAGGCGCAAGTTGACCTAAATGATTTACGTGATTTAAAAACCCAATAATAGTTTTTTTTTGCGAAGTGAGAAAAGGCATTTAAAGGCGTCTTTGATTTTTATTGTTGTTTTTGTTTTCTGGGTGAATTGGAGTGATGAGATTAGTGATTTGGCCAATCAAAAGAAATCGTGTTGGATGTATCGGTGTGATTGTTTTAGGTGCTCTGATCACGACGGTTCACGACGATAAACGGCCGGAAACGTCGCCATGTCCGATCGTATCCGCTCAAACATGGCCGTATTCCGGTACAGATCTTGGCGTATTCGTCAGGTGTATTTCACCGTATACGACACGGTGAGAGACGGCCGTAATACTGTCACTACCAAACGGGTGAAAAATGGGCCGCTTACGGTCGTAATTTCAGAGTTTACGGGGACGTATGCGGTCGTGTACGATCGTTTACGGTCATCGAAATCATCGACCTGGGTTTATTTTTATCAGGAGATCAATATGCCTATTCAAATTCAACATTAACAACATTAACAGTTGTTGTTAGTGAAACTCCATATTATGCTTAAAATTTACAACAATCAATAGCTAAACGTTCAGAAATTATTTTTCATAATCTTTTATTTACAATTGTTTGTTTAGAAATATTTTTATTATATAAACTTATTTTCAAACCATTATATTATTTATTTTTTCCTAAATATTTTGCGAAGAATAAGCAGAACAAATTGAACAAAATGAATGAGTATCCTAGGTCCATCGTTCCGGCCACCGGATATTGCAGGAATCGGCAGGAAAATGCGGAAAAAACCACCGTATCCTGCAGGAAAACACCGGAAATAGCCGGAACATGGAAGCAGTATTCCTGCCGGAAATTCTCCGGATTTTCTCCGGTGAATTCCGACCAATTTCCTGTGTTTTCCGGCAGGAACCGAGCGGAAAACCATCGGAAAAAATTCTGAAAATTTCCGGCCGGAATACTGCTTCCATGTTCCGGCTATTTCCGGTGTTTTCCTGCCGGAACCGGCCGGTACTTCTCGACCTGGGATGTAGAATCAAACCACTCGATACGTTCTTTCTAACAATTTCGTCATTTTTCTATTCGAAATTTATTTTATTATTGTTATATTTAACATATTTATATAAATAATAAATGTTTACAGTTAAAGAGAAAGAAATATATGTTGATTCCTATCATAACTTTACATATAAGCGCAAACTGATTCATTACCCAGGACGAGCATTATGACGACCCGATACGGTCGTAGACGGTCGAACACGTTAGCGTATACTATTGTTTCATACCGTTTACGGCCGTAAATCGCCGTAATTTGACGTTTTGGCATGCATCGTATTACGGCCGTATTTTGCCATGTCGTAAACGGCTAATCACGGCACTAAAATGGCCAAAAAATTGAGTATACGACCGCTTACGGTCGTTTACGACACGTTGAAAAGCGGCCGTAATACGATGCATATCAAACGGCGAAAAAATTAACGAAAACGACCGTTTACGGCCGTGTTTCTTTTACCTGGGTGGAGAATAGATCCTTAAGGAAAAATAACACCGTCAAGATTACGAGCAACAGCGAGTTGTGAATATGTGATGTTTGCTTGTGTGAAATCACTGTTCGTTAAAGATGTATTTGAAAAGTCGGTTTCTGTTAAGTCAACGTTGATAAATACACAATGGTGACATTCACCATGAGTGAAGTCAACACGACGCATTTTAGCTTCGGTAAAATTTGTATTGCTCACCTTGGATCCTTTCAATGAACTGCCTGTGAGATTTGCTCGATAAAAGCTTGAATTAACGATTGTGCTCTCGACAAGTAAAGTGTTAACAAGAATTGTCTCTCGGAATATACAATGAATGAAGGATGCACGTGTTGCTTTAGCATATGTCATATTGGCCTGAGTAAAATCAGTGTAGGTTGTGTCTATACCTGTTGATGTGTACGTGTGTGCGTCAAGTATGAATTGTGAATTGCTCATGTCAGTATAGATCATGTGCGCATACCAAAACTGGCATCCGTAGCAAATGAAATTATGCAGTCGTGCATGGATTAACGAAGCATTATCGAAATGACTTCTGGCATGTTTTGAATTATTGAAATTTGAGTTATCCAGCGTTGCTTCAAAGAAGTCGATGCCATGTGTATACTTCGTACCACAGCTGCTACTAAGACCAGTCGATGAAGAAAAGTCACTATTGGTGAGATAAGATGTCTCGAAACGAACACTGTAAAGATATAGGCCTGAAAATGATGCATTTGTTAGCGTAGTCTCACTCATGTCGACACACGCGAAGGTAAGTACTGTAACGGGGTAACCCTTAAAGTCGAGTCCGCGTAGGTCAGCTGCTCGAAGGTTAATAATTTGCGCACGACCATCTACAATACTAAGAAGACCGTTTTCCAATAATGAATAAATAAGAAGCGTTTTTCTTTTCGGTTGGAGCTGTGAAAGTGCCGTTAATGTCTTAAATCTGGCAATGGGACGAGCTCCAGGAGTTTTATTCAGCATCATCCCGTTTTTTTCTAGCAGCTTAGCGAATGAATTAAAATAGTTCACAAGTGTGACTTCTTGTTGTTGATCTTCAGCCAACATAATATCTTGATCACGCTGTTCTTGTGCTATTTGGAGATCTTGTTGGCGATTCTCTTGAGCAATCGATCTATCATTGTTGTACTGTATAACAGTATACACGATAACGACTAACGGAATAGAAAACGATATCAGTAATTGTGCCCATTCAAACCATGAGTGTCCCTTCCAAGTTTTAACAGGAACTATTTTCTTCTCCACTTTATGTTCCATTTCGAACGTTCGATGGATAAGACATAGTGAATAATCGATATATAACGAAAATAAAGCACCACTCTTTTCGTTGGATATTATAACCTTAAATAAATGTTTATCGATGTAAGTACTGACAATCTCAATGCTAATCTGTTTGAAGTGAATTGACATACAAGTATCATGTAACAACTATGACACACACATAGTCAAACACTTTGTAATATACTTGCTTGATAACAGATCATTTTGCCACAATGTCAGAAGCTATTTCTCAACAGAAACAGAAATTTTGAAATTCATCCAACAGGGCATTTATTAAAAGTTGAAAGTGGAAAATAATATTCGTCAGCCATTTAATGCAATATAATAATCTCGTCTTTTTCATTCGATTCTCATACTATTGAAAGCACTACAAGGCGAAAGAAGTTTTAAATTGACAAATCAAACATTTAGTTAAAAA
Source organism: Rotaria sp. Silwood1 (assembly GCA_905250075.1). NCBI lineage: Eukaryota > Metazoa > Rotifera > Eurotatoria > Philodinida > Philodinidae > Rotaria > Rotaria sp. Silwood1. Next base: position 289,165 of record CAJNOP010000122.1, on the reverse strand, counting down.
AATGGAAGCTTCTTTATTAGTTAGCAAAAAAAACTTTACAGTGCGCTTATATGCAAAAGAAATACTAGTCTTTGAAATTATGTGAGTGTCGTATTGACACGTCGTCGACAACTTCCACAACATTTTTGATAATCTTTACATTGAGCATGTGTTGAACACTTCTGAGGATATAGAGGAACATTAACTGGAGAAAGTGGAATAATAACAGATGGTAATGTTTCTGCTGAACAACAACCTGAATGTTCATTAGCAAAACCATAGGGTGTGTGTGGGTGTGGCTGTGGCTGTGGCTGTGGGTGTATGGTTGAACTGAAGACTCACACCCACACTCACACTCTGTTCGTTGTTTGTTTGTTTATTAAGGTTGGTATAACTCGGAATTAGCTAAATAAACAGTACCATCAAATCCACCAGTAACAAATACTTTTCCATTGCTTAACACAGATGCTGTGTGTGCGTATCGAGGATAGCTCATATTAGCAGTGACTGTCCATAATCCTGTTGATGGATTATACAGCTCAGCATTACTTGTATAAATAATACTACTAATCCCACCTGTAACTAACACGTTTCCATTTGCTAAGACAGATGCTGTGTGATAATATCGAGCATAGTTCATATTCCCCGTGACTGTCCACACTCCTGTTAATGGATTATACAACTCAGCAGTGTTTGTAAGACCACCGACATTAGATCCACCAGTAACTAACACTTTTCCATCTGTTAACACGGATGCTGTGTGTACTTGCCGAGCATAATTCATACTACTAGTGACTGTCCATAATCCTGTCACCTGGTCAAACAGTTCAGCACTATTTAAATAGCTACCACTACCGCCAGACCCACCAGTAACTAACACTTTTCCATTTGCCAATAAGGATGCTGCGTGGTAATATCGAGCATAGTTCATATTACCAGTTACTGTCCATACTCCTGTTGATGGATCATACAATTCAGCAGTATTTGTAGCAAAACCACTACTAGATCCTCCAGTAACTAACACTTTCCCATTTGTTAAAACGGATGCTGTGTGTATATATCGATCTCTGTTAATATTACTAGTGAGTGTCCACACTCCTGTTGATGGATCATACAGTTCGGCGTTATAAATCCCACCACTACCAGATCCAGCAGTAACTAGCACTTTTCCACTCGCTAATACGGATGCCGTATGGTAAGCTCGAGAATAAATCATATTAGCAGCGGCTGTGCATACTCCTGTTGCCGGATCAAACAATTCAGCACTATTCAAAGAAGAAGGAGACATGCCACCAGTAATTAACACCTTTCCATTTGTTAACATGGATGCTTGGTGGAAATATCGACTATTACTCATACTGCCAGTGTTCGACCATTCTAACAGCAAATATTTATTATATTCAGTTTAGAAAAACCTATATCATCGAATCTTAACCCTTTACGGCCGGATGTTGCCAAATGGCAACATTTTGCCAATATTATCTTAGGATTTATCTTAAAGTGATGAGATATAGTTCCTTAAGCGATTTGATAATTAATTATATGCATTTTAGGGCAAACCTATGCCTTTTCAAGAAAGGAGAAAGCTATTATTGACGAGAGGGATGAATTCTCCCGCCAACACCCGAAACAGCCCTCGAGTCGAAATGATCTGTTTTCCATTTGTGCGAGCACTCGATGCGAGAAGTAACTAGTGGTTAATTTTCCTCTCCAGATCCATTATCTATTATATCAATAAAATAAATCATTCAGTTTACTCGAAGAATAGAGTACAAGAATGTTGCCTTTTGGCAACATCCGGCCGCAAGGGTACAAAAAGTTGGGAATATTGAATTATTTTTCCTCGATGGAAGTCCAATAATTTGCTGTTAGTTTTAGTCCAGATTATCAAACAAAAGCATACTTTGTTTATCTGCCCACCTCTTACAGCCTCAATGTGCGATATATTCCCATAATGCTCAAAAACTTTCCGAGATAGTGCACATTGCACCTATTTTCTCCAGAGAAGCTCACAAATTCAGCGAGATTCTAACAAGATTTACAGTACATCATAGTATTCCTATTCAGACTACTATAAAACATTACTAGTCTTGTTAAAATCTTACTAAATTCATGGGCTTCCATAGGGAAAATAGGTGAAATTTGCACTATTTCAGAAAGTTTTTGAGTATTTTGGCAATATATTGCACATTGAGGCTGTAAGAGGTAGGCAGATAAACAAAGTATGCCTTTTTTTGACAATCTGGACTAAAACCAACAGCAAATTATTGGACTTTCATCGAGGTAAAATAATTCACTTTTCCCAACTTTTTGTACCCTTGCGGCCGGTTGTTGCCAAAAGGCAACATGTTGGCATTCGGCTCAGTATCAGTTCTTTTAACTACAAGATGGATTTCGGTAATCTCCACATCTAAGAGACAAAGAATATATAGAAGGAGAATTTTTTGCTTGCTATCTTCTGGTAGCCGGCCGTAAAGGGTTAAACAAATCACAGTCATGAATGGAAAATTGCTGCTTGTAGTTGGTGTGAACCCTTTCTATCTCGATATAAGTAAAAAAAACTTTGTATTCGTCAAACAAAGCCCTTTAAGGCAATGTTGTCCATCATTTCTATACGAAATATTTCATAGTTTAGCAAGATAAAAACAATCTTAATTCTCTTGGTAGAAAATCTTTTGCGTCAGTTGCATACTGAAAAAGTAGTATAGTAGATGAAACATTTAATTTTATATCAAATCTCATCAATAAAAGATCATCTTCCTGAAGCTATCAGCTTCAAAGAACGAAAACGATACACTACCTGGAGCTGGAGTTGTTGAAGTTGTGGATGTCGTCGTAGTTGTTGCTGTTGAAGATGTTGTTGTTGATGAAGTTGTTGACGTTGAGGATGTCGTTGTTGAAGTTGAAGATGTTGTTGTGGACGTTGTTGATGAAGTTGTTGACGTTGAAGATGTCGTTGTTGAAGTTGAAGATGTTGTCGTAGTCGTTGTTGATGAAGTTGTTGACGTTGAGGATGTCGTTGAACTCGTTACGGTTGTGGCGGTCATCGTAGTTGTTAACACAGCTAAATATAAATATTTGTACGTAGAGAAATTGTAATGAATATATTAGTGTGATGCTAATGTTGGCTTTTTTCGAATAAAAACGGCAATTTCCTACTTATTAGCAATTGAAGCGATCAGGATAACAATAATAATAGTATCAGCATTCAAGATGAATTAATGTATTAAAGTTTCTGGAAGCATCGACTTTTATCTGTTTTCTTAACTGACCAAATCGAATCAAAGAAAAATTAGTTTTTAAGATATTGCTTTTCGTTAAGAGAATTTACTCTTTCACAAGTAATTCACGAATAATATTAGAGTATTCATTTGAAGTGTATACATTTTCAATTTCATTTATTTTGTTGGGCAGTGACGCTATATTTCTGTCTGGTAAATATGTAGAAATTATTTTTCGTTTTACAAGAAAATGATAATCTGAAAAATACTTTTTCTCGGGTCGACCAATACGGTACGTAAACGGTCGTATCAAACAAGCATCTCAAATTCTTGTTTAACCATCATGGAATGATGAATAATCGATAGTTCTTCTCCGTTCTATCTAGCACCATCACGATCACCATATTCTGATATCCTGATGAACCTTCTAATCGCGGAAATATTCTTCTCCTATCTTCATTCGCTAGAAATCTGCTTTTTCTTAGTAATATAATTTTTTTCTTGATTTTTCTGAGTCATTTTATATATTAATCGAGAGCTTTCATTAAAATCTGAACAGCGCAGTCGATTACAAAATACAGACTATGTTTTTTTTCTAAATTTCTATTTTGTCGCTCCTTCATTACTAATAAGTACAATGCGTTGTATAAGTCTTTTTACTTTGAGTTGATATCAAGAAAATGTTTCTCGAATTCTGGTCTTATTCTTTCTAGTGCTTAAAAAGAAAGAGTCGTTCTCTTTGTGTCGCAATAACCCCGTAGATGTTTGTCTTTTTTCAATATACCGCACATCTGATACTCGATATTAGACGTAAAATTATTAAACAGCTAGGGTTGCGAAAGTTTCTATTTCCATAAATAATTCAGAGCTACCAACCTGACTTGATCAGTTTCTATAATAGTGAACTTCGGCTAGTAGGCTAGACCAAACCAAAGTTGTCGGCCTGATTTATTAAGGCAGAACTTAGTTAGATCCAGAACAATTTGATACTATGCTTTGCATTCGTGATGTTGAGAAAATACATATTCTCTAGAAAACGGAGTTTGCCAAAAACGTATCTGATAGCAGAATCTATAATAGCTACAGAACCCTTCAAAGTACTGCCAAACTCCTTTTTATTAGAGAGTAATCCAATGTAAAGTTCTTGCATATTATTATTAATATCCTTATATCTTACTTTTCTCTTATATATTTTCTTTTATCTCTTCGTTGTATGCCTGATCATATGTTATTATTGTTACCATAATTATATTTTTCCTATTATGTGAAATCGTCTTGATATAATCAAAGACATTTCAATGATTTAAGTCTTTTTTGTATGAAAAATATTTATGATGATTTATCTCTTAATTTTAACTTGCTATTTCATACTACCCATGTGAAAATTTAAACAAAAAAGCGCACATTTTAAGCTGCTGAAAAGTGCTTAAATATACACAGTTCAGCACTTTCAAGCGCTTACTCTTGGAAGTTTCAGCACTTTCAAGCAGCCGAACAACGCTTATAATTACATGTTTAAGCGCTTACAAGCACTGGATTTAAACGAACTAATATTCATTGTCGATCAGATTCTATTGCCATCATTTTATGTCTATATATGGAGGACTCCTAGAACCTTTTGATATCCAAACAAGTTCAACTAGTTCGCAATAATTATTCCAGATAATAACTTTATACCCCGTATCCTTCTGGTCAAGCAATTTTCAAAAAAAAAAATTCTCAAACTTTGACCCTTAACTCTGTATCCATGAAGTTCGCAGTTAGGCTATCTCATAGATAACATTTCATCAATTTGTAGTATGTCATGGGCAAGATAGGAAAATCTCAAAATCTGTACGCTGTTTCTAAATATTGTGTAAACCGGGGATAATTTGAGAAGTTCATATCTGGCCCATGTTATATTACAAATGGATGAAATTTTATCTATGAGATAGTTTGACTGCGAACTTCATGGAAGTAGAAATAAGGGTCGAAGTTCAAAAAAAAATTTTTTCGAAATTGCTTGCCAAGAAGGACACGGTTATCAAGTTATTATCTGGAATAATTATTCAGAACTAGTCGAACTCGTTTGGATATCGTACTATTCTAGGAGTCCTCTATATATAGGCTCAGAATGATTGCAATAGAATCTGATCAACAATGAATATTAGTTCGTAAGTGGTATAGGATTTATTTACGACTTAAAATCTGAACAGAGAGAGTAGCGCCTAACCGTTGAACGTCTAGTCTCATGTTTGAAAGCAATTAGCTTGCTTACAGTACTTCACTTTGATTTTATAATATTCTTGACTAGTAAGTTTCGTTCACAAGAACACTTTCTGTACAAACTAATCTAAATTGTCGCTATACAATGTTTTAGAATAAAATTATAGGCACTTCCAGTAACTATTTAGTATAAAAAAACTTTAGCTGAGTGTGAACGAATCTCTTATCAAGACTATTATATATCGGCGCGTACTTAAACATTCAATGTCACTATTTGAAAAAAAGAATAAACGTTTAGTTAAAAAAAAAGTAAACGGAAGAATTTCTTCACACAAATAAAAAAAGAAAGACTGATTAACAATAAGAAAATAATTGACACTGTTACAATCAGTTTATTGAGATGTTCTGTTGTTAACTTACAAAAACCATCAATCATAAAGAAGGAAATAAATAAGCAAACAAATGAAAAGTTACAAGGAAGCATTATATGAATATAATTTCTCTATTAATCTTGTTGTGTTTTAATGTTCACTTTTAACTTTCTTGTGCTTCTTTATCTGGTTCTTCCTTTGATGACTAATGGTATTATCAGTTAACAGTGGAGTGTTTCAATAAAGTAATACCAATGATGTCAATCATTCTCTTATTTTAATTAAAAATTTTCGCCATGCGAAGAAAAGAAATATGAAGAGCTAAATTCAAAGAAGCTATGTAAAACAATACAAACGAATTAATGAAAAAGACATCTTATCTCAAACCTACGTAGCAAGAAAAAAGGGAGCACAAGAAAAATTCTTGAAAATACTTATATGTAACAAAAGACATCTATTACTATCCACCTCTTTTCAAGACGTAGACGAGGAGTTCAATGGGTAAAGCCTTTTTTTTTATAAATCACTTAACAAAAAACACGAGACTTACCTTCTGTGCATACGTGCGACAGATTAATAATAAAATTACTATTCAGCATATGGTCAGTTCCTTGCATTTTCTTTTCAAGTATTCACTACACTATCCTTATGTTAAACGACCGTTGAATTCTTTCGTTCTGTTCTGTTGTCCTGTATTCGAAAAATATCGCGCCGAACAATGACACAAATATAAACCAATAGCAACGCTGCATCGAGGCATTTACTATGCAATGGCATCAGATGTTCCAAATGGAAAATTTAAAACCGGAGTTTTCATTTTCAAAATCAGAAAAGCTAAGATATTTTTTAAAAATCGGAAAAAATTGGAAACTGCTTTTTATGAACGAATCTGTTATCTTTTTCTTCTAATAAATTGTTTTACTGTTTCTACTCATTGATACAAATTATCTTAAAATGTACTTTAAGATACAGGTAACCGGAAAAAAATAGCATAGATAATTATACAGTTCGGTTCATCAGAAGAATCCAAGAAAGTTATTTACTACGAAATGATTCTCTTGGGAATGTGTCAACTCGTCACGTTTTTCCTTGTCTGGTTTTCGTAACGAATTGACAGTACGAAAGCCCGTGACAGAGCTTTCGTAACGACAAAATCAGGGCTTTCGTAACAAAAAATCAGGGGTTTCGTAACAAAGTTTACAGGGTGATCGTAATTGGTGTTTTAATATGTACCATTACAGAGCTTTTGTAACGAAAAGCATGTAATTTCTGCAAACTCAGTTCAGCTATCACCCTCATCCTCATTACGAAATCCCTGTTGCTTCGTTTCGAAAGCTCTGCAACTGTTACGAATTCCCTGTATTAATCGTTACGATCGTCCTGTAAATTTCGTTACGACATCCCTGTATTTTTGGATATCCCTATTTTTGGTGTTACGAAAGGTCTGATTTTTGCTGTTTGTTCAACTCGTCACGTGACGAGTTGAGACGTTCTCATTCTCTTTCAGAAAAATCCCGAGTAAACTTCACGGAAAAAGAAGTATAAAATAAATAACATACATTACTAGATTTTAAAAAGATCACATGCATAAAAAAACAATTCAAACAAACTGAAAAAAGAGTTCAAAATTTGAAAAAAAAGGGACCAGAAAAGAAGATAACAAATTGGAATTTCTCAGGGACAGATCTAGTGGTTTTAAGTTGTGCGACAACTTGATGGAGATTAGGGACGATCATGATCGAAAAACGTATTTCGAAGTTCAGTAACGGTGACCACGACTCATTTTTTGAGCATTTTCTGCTCAGAAAAAAACAAAAAATATTTCGGAAAGTAAGACAGATTGGCAATCAATAATATTTCTAGTTAACCCTCTGTAGCAGTCACCCATCTTTCTCAGCGCGTTTTAATCTAAGCCATGCCAAGCGCTTAAATGTGAGAAAAAATGAAGCACTTTTCAGCGATTCTTGTGTAAAGTGCTGTAAAGTGCTTAGAAATAATAAAAATCACAACACTAATAAGCGATTTTTATGATAACTGCTGGAAAGTGCTTAAAAAGATGAAAGTTTACAGCACTTTTCATGATAAATGCTGGAAAGCGCTTATCAAACCGTATTCTAAGCTGTATTCAGCGGTTTAATGGATTGAAGCCGCTTTCAGCAGCTTAAGGCCGTAATGTTTAAGCGCTTTAAAGCACTTTATTGAGGTGTAAGTTAATTTAAGCTGCTTGAAAGTAGCTTACAAAGGCAAACATTTTCACATGGGTAGAACTTATTATTATACTATCTTTAAAGAAATAAAGTAAATAATTGGAACTCGAATGACACATTAGCATACGGTTCTAGAATTTGATAGATAAAACAATCAGAAACATCAATCGCCCTGATTTGACCTTTAGGCTATTCTATTACTTTAAATCTAGTCTGCACGCATCTCGAACCAAAGCAGGCTAGAAAAAGTGGGTTGTTGGCAGCTTCGCTACAAGCGTTATCAGTGTACAGATAATGATATAGGAGAAAATTACGATAAGTAAAACACCAACCTGGTGGACAGTCAAATACAGCGCATAAAAGGTCATATACAGAACGTTTATGGTCGCATAGACCTCGCAATAGAGCCGTACACACGTTGCATACAATGATTGTAACAAAGCATCGGAGTTTCCATCACCGTATCTCTTCTTACTCGAAAAAAATATTACCAGATACCCAGATACTTGGTTAAGGATGATCGAAATATATCTTTCCTTTTCTTATTATCTTTTTCTTCTTCTTCATCTATCTCTCATTGCCAAGCTCTTCCAGAGGAACAATTAAGCTAAATGATAAAAACACTCAATACGGATTTTGGCGAAAAACTATAATTGTCATGTTAAATATTTTCGAAAAAGAAAATAAGAAAAAATAATCAGAAATCAATACTTACATTTGCCTCTCTATTATTATGCTTTCCTAGGTAGATTATGAATGGTAAAACTGACCATTGGATTTTGTAAAGTGCATTGATTTCATTTATTCAGTGAAAAAACTATATTATACGAATTATCATGTACAAAACTAATTACTTATGAATTCGTTTAAAGTTATCATAAGTAGAAAGCATGTGAATGAAACCCCAGCTTTATAAACAAATGGAGATATTCTTACTTGTAGTTGTTGTCGTTGTTTTATTTATGAGAAACAGACCAAAAATGCCCAATATCATAGCTAACAAGGCAAGGACGGTAAGCAAAACACAAAGAGAAATATGCCAAGCTAATAATCGGTTTCGTTTCTTCTCCTTCGTGTTCCTATTTTCTTTCTTATCATCCACAGTTTCGTTTCTGCAAGTAACCAATAGTAAAAACACTGATGTCTGAGATACTTGTACTTACTTAAAACGATTATTGAGCGATAATTCGACATTATTGAAAAAGAAGGATGAAGTATCCAGGTGGATTAATCCGCCTCGACGTCGATCCAATCGTATGGGATTCAACAGACCTATAAAATTCGATGAGAATTCGATTGTTCATATCACTAACGGATCTGATGGACAAATCTTGATGAGTTTCCTGTACGATCCTGTCAATCATTTTTGAATTTCAATGGATCCTGTATGTTTCGATAAGATCCATTAGTTGAATGGTATTAGAATTCAAGAATAGAGTTTGGTTCGTTCGGAATGTTCAATATTTTTGGACATCTTCGGGCTTAAGATGATATTCTAGAACGTGATTCGGCTAAACTACAATGTCGAAATTCGATGAAACCCTAGAAAGTCTCTAATTTATGTCGAACAATTTCACTCTCGAACCGTCATCAAAATGCTTAAATACCTCGCTGGGTCGTATTAGATCCCATAAGATTCTACAGAAGTCTTTTCAGAATGCAACTGCCGGAATTCCTATCAAATTCGATTACTGGAGGGTGTGGGTGGGTGCTGGTGGGTATGAGTGTGGGTGTCGATGAGTGTGGGTATGTGGTGTGATAGTGCGAGTGGACGTGAATGACGAGCATTAATACCCACACCCTCACCTACGCGTAATTGTCTCGGATTTCTCTAACCGATAGCATACTAAATAAAAATCAATATGTATGAGAACCCGACCACGATATCTCATCCTGGGGCTTTCGTGCTGGTCGCTAGTCCGGAGTCACTAAGAGGAGCGTTAAATGGAAAGGAGTGCAGATGCCGCCATCTGTAAAAAAGAGAAAGACGATAGAAACCAACCATAAACGATCATAGTAGAAAACCATACGGGCTCGGATGTCGCCCGGATGAACAAGGTCCGCGTTCTCTGCCGAGTAACCAGGGCAGAGTCGAAAAATTGGCTACTGGAAAACTGGCAAACACGAACAGTACGACATCAAACACGCACAAGCTAAAACTGACCAAAGACACACTGACAATTGGTACATGGAACATTCAGACACTATGGGCAGCTGGAAAACGAACTGCTTAGAAATGAAATGAAACATTTCAGATATGACATCATTGGTATCTCAGAAGTACGCTAAACAGGAAAATGTGAAACAACGAATGGAGATTTCATCTGGTCAGGAGAAGACAACAGACACATAAGAGGCGCAGGATTGCTACTAAGTACAAGAGCTAAAAAGGCACTAATAGAATGCAATTTAATCAGTTCGCGAATAATCACAGCAAGATTCAACGCAGCATCATTCAAGATCACAGTAATACACGTATACGCACCAACCGCCTCAGCCTCAGACGAGGATATCGAAGCGTTCTACAACAGTACTGAGGAAACACTAGCAAAGACACACAGAAAACACATAATCATTATAACAGGCGACTGGAACGTAAAAGTTGGCAGCGATAATACAGATTGGAAACCCGTGATGGGAAAATACGGATATGGTGACAGAAACGAAAGACGAGAACGTCTCCTAGAATTCGTAACAGTACACAATCTTTACATATGTAATACGAGATTCCAACAGAAACCAAAGCGAAAGTGGACATGGGCATCACCGAATGGCGTGCATAAGAATATGATAGACCTGGTCCTCATCCAACAAAGATGGATGTCATCGGTCATCAACTGTAGAACATTTCAAAGCGCAGACATCAGCTCAGACTACTTGCTAGTAATGTGTAATGTCAACTTGCGACTCTAGAAGATGTACAACAAAGTACACCAAAGCCAGAGAGTCGACGTGAGCTAACTAAGCAACGAGAAAGTAAGACAATCCTACAGTGATAAACTAGCGAAAAACATAGGAAACATCCTATCAGCAAGTAATCTAGAAGAGCACGCAACAAAAATAGGAGAAGCAATCAAAGAAGCAATAGAAGCAACGATATCTGCTAGAAAAATAAACCGAAAACCTTGGATATTCGAAGAAACATTAAAGCTAGCAGACGAAAAACAAAAATTGAAACAGATAAAAGACACGTCTACGGAAAGCGCACAATGATACAAAGACATCTGCAAGAAAGTTAAGAAAGCAGCACAACACGACAAAGAACAATGGATACAGCAACAATGTGACGAAGTCGAAAAGGGCCTAAAAATTGAAAATATCAGGCAAGCATATAGCCTAATAAAAATGCTACGGGGGAAGTTCTCGCCTCGAATAAACGTGATACGAGACCAAGACGGCACAATGCTACAGTTGAAAGAAGAAATAAAACAAAGATGAACGGAGTATTGCAGCAGTCTATGCAAGGACCACGGAGGAGGAGATACGATGGTAAAAGAATTTGAGGAAATCACACCTACGAACACCAAGGATCCTCAAGACATACTATGCTCCGAGGTACAAGAAGCAATACGCGCACTAAAAAGGAACAAAAGTTCGGGTTCAGACGGAACCACAACGGAAATACTACAAGCTGGAGGAGAGCAGCTAGCACATCCAATTCACAAACTCTGTAACAAAGCATGGCACGAAGGTACGATTCCAGAAGAATGGGGTATATCCATCCTAGTATCAATACCAAGGAAGGGAGATCTCAGTGAATGCGCGAACTACCGAACGATCTCTCTCATAAACCACACAAAAAAAGTACTACTAACCGTGCTGCTAAACAGGCTCAAAAATCAACTTGAGCCCCACCTCTCCGAAAAACAGGCAGGACTTAGGAAAGACAGAAGCACTATTCACCAAATCCTGACGCTCAGGCTAATAGTATAGAAGGCAAAAAGACAAGAAAAGAAAATATACAACTGTTTCATAGACTTCCAAAAGGCATTCGGCACAATCAAACACAAAATCATATGGGCTGTGCTAAAATCGTACGGTATAGAAACAAAGATGGTCACTCTACTACAAAAGATTTAGGAGAATGCACAATCAGCAGTCCGAATTGCCAAAGACCACGGCGAGTGGTTCCAAACAGACGTAGAAACTAGAGAAGAAGATCCTCTGTCACCACTACTTTTCATCGTATACCTCGAAAGAGTGATGGGCCAGATGAAACAAAACATCTATGGAATCAACATCAGTGGAATACTCGTAAACAACCTAAGATTTGCAGATGATATCGACCTAATAGACGAAGACTGTAGCTCCCTTCAAAACCAAATCGAGCTGACCAGAATAGCCGCCCAAAAAGCATAACTCATTGTGAACACAACGAAAACCAAGACAATGGTATTCGGAGATCGAAAAAACATAGAACAAGTACTACAGATAGCAGGAAAAACAATAGAAAACGTTGAAAAGTTCGAATACCTAGGAAGCCTACTAACATGGGACAACAATTGCTCAGAAGAAATCAGAATGAGAATAGGTAAAACAACAGGAGCAATGGCTTCCTTCAAACACATATGCAACGGCAAGAAACTGACAGCGAAGAACAAGCTCAAGGTTCTGATAACATGCGTCTTCAGCGAGCTGTTATACGCCTCAGAAACATGGACCGTAAAAGAGGTTGACAAAAAGAAGTTACTCGCATTCGAGATGAAATGCTACCGACGGATTCTAAGAATTAGTTGGAAAGACATGGTACGCAATGAAGATATAAGGAAGAAGATATCGAAAGAGGAAACCATAGTAGACATAATAAAGAAAAGGAAACTGAGATTATTCGGCCATATCTGTAAAATGGATGATAATAGTCTGATCAAACACACAGTGTTCGCGAAAATGGAGGGAAAACTCCGAAGAGGACGTCCATGTAGAGAATGGCTGGACGACATCATGGAATGGTGTGGACGCAGCGGACAAGATCTGTCCCACCAAGCACAAGACCGACGGATATGGAAGAAACTAATTCGAACAGTGGTTGGCCCCAACGGGCGATAAGCCTGCGGGACATAATGAATCATGAATACTCAGCTATAGTGCCAAAAAATCTTTCAGTTCATCTCACGCACGACTTGTCACAACTTATTGGGAATTGGCTATCTCTGACCACGACAAACAAACTCACAAATTTTAAAACTAATAAATCAATTTAGATTCCTCGATCGCGAAAGCCTTTTATTCGAATTTTATTTTAAAAAACCGTGATTCTCCAAAAATGTTTCCCTCCCCCTTTAATGACCGAAACGAAAAGACTCGAGAGTTTTAATAAATGAGCAGCATGCTGATTCAAGGACCTTCATGGCTCATGATCATTCGTCATTATACATAGACCGTCACAAGTGATAATAGAGTAGGCAGATTGGTATATCATCGTAGACAGCCTGTTTGCCACCTATGTATTTGAGTGTTTGGGGCAGGATTTTCTTCATTCGTTAGGAGATGGTTCTCAGAGTATTCTCCATCATTGGTTATGAACTATATTGTTACTGAGAAGTAGCCTAGCATAAACAAAGATTTGTATCTTACTATGAGACCGATGTATCATATTAAACAGGTCCTTCGATATACGTATATATGCCTCTAGAACGGAGCACCTTCTCAGGTCTGTAAATTCCAGGAATTAGAATTCACCATTATTTTTCGAAATTTTCGAGTTTATTTTGACGTCCAAGAAAAGCTTATCTCTAAAGAACGGTTAGATAAAAGCAAATACAGCAATCGCGCAAGCGGATGATTTTAAATCCAAATAGAAACTACAGGATTTCGACCAGAACCTATGAGATCAGATTCCAACACTAGGGATCTAAATGTAATTCCGTGCATAATTCTACAAGATACTCACGGTTGGTCTTGATTTCTGAAGGGATCTGGGAAGGTCTGACCCGGTTGTGGTGAGATCTTAAAGTATTCGATAAGATCCGACTACGGGATGACTGGCTCTGGGTAGATGATGGTTGCTCCTGCTCCTTTGCTATGCATTGTTTTATCTGTTTTGAATACGGTTGTTGGTCATTCGTCGGTGTTACCTGATAGAGAGAGAGAGAGACCAATGAAAGGACTACGTCAATTTTATTTCTCGACGGGATTACCTTTAATGTTCCTTGACTTGAAGTTGGTCTTCGAACAAATGATACTCTGATAGATGAATATTTTTTCATACAGCTGGTTGTGTGTAAGAAATATAATTTAAATGAATGCATTTCATATTTTTCAACTTTTCTTCTTATGAATATTTTATTTGCATATTAATAAGATTCAATGAAACCGTAACTATGCTAGTGGCACAGAAACTAACATATTCTTCAAACAATGCTTCTATGAACATAAAAAAAAATAATGATGTTTTTGTTCTTTTTTTTCAATCACATACACTGGCTTATTGCCGTTTTTCTCTGATTGTCTCTTTAGAGATTTTATTCCAAATGTTTTTTTCTAAGAATTAAACAAAACAAAGTTGAAAACTATCATATAGTGATTATTTGATAGGTTGTATCTTTCCGACTTAAATATGTTATTGACCAAAGATGATTTCACACTATCACTCGGTATCCTCTTTATTACAGGATAATCACAGCTATATATACGATGATGAACAACACGCAATGTTGGGAATATCCATACAAGATAGAAGGAAAAATTCTAGCGATCGGGTGTGAGCGTAGGTGTGGATCGCATGAAATACACAAAAGAAAACACCCACATCCACTACGCTCCACCCGCACTCATACCTACACGCACGTATACTACCATAGGCATTCGCACGCCTACATCCTTTTTGACTGTCTCGCAGTTATGGTTTGCGATAGCACATATTTTCCTATGTGACGTAGGTCCTACAAAGATTACACTGGGCATTTTGCCTAAAATATAAACCCAGTCGCTAACAAGTCTTGAGGTCAAACCGAGAAATGGATTAATGGTCTGGTCACAACAATTCAACCCGACATAAAATCTAAACATCAAATTATCAAGGATCATTCTGAAAACTTTGCATTGTTAACCATATTGACGTAGATATTTCATTTTGTTCCGCGTGATTAGATTTTATCTGTAATTGAGTTTTACCCGTATGTGCTACAAAGCATCACTTAGTACTGAGGGTGTGGGTGTGTCCTCTCCTTTCACCCACATCCACACCCCACCCCACACAGTGGACAGAAAACGGGGGTCAAGAGCAATTCCCAGATGCCAAATCGCTACTGAGGCAAGACTATGTGCATTATGTAGGCTCTAATGAGGTATGAATATCCTGAAAAGGACTCGTGCTCCTAGCTAATTTCTGTCGAGATATTTAATTTTTACGGCATTTTTAAGCAAAAAGTCGTGGTCCTCCTCAGATTCACCTGAAAAATCAATTTTCGACTTTCCACTCGAAACTTTGCTCAGAGAAAGGTCCCAATGAGACTAGCTTATTCTGAAAGTTTCGGATTTTTGGGTTCCTCCTGTCCTGAGATACGAGTATCGAAAAAAAATAGTCTTTTCCACATTACTTATAGCACAAAATGTTAAGAGACAGTCCACGGCTCGATCGAGAATTCATGCCATACAAAATTTGTTGACCTATGTTTTTTATCATTGCAAATGAAAGAGCATGTCAAAAAAACCTACAAATCCAAATTTTTAGCCTTCTAGGAGCGATTTTTGAATAGATGCGAAATGAACATCGAAAGTGCCTCTATAAAGCTCTAAAAATAGGGTGGGTGTGGGTGTGGGTGTGGGTGTGGGTGTGGGTGTGGG
>CAJNOP010000122.1:196511-273297 GCA_905250075.1 Rotaria sp. Silwood1 | reverse complement strand
CGACAAAAAAAAAATGAAAGATTATTATGGAAATATTGAACCGAATAACTCGAGTGCACATTTTCTTTTACACATGACTGCTGCTGATGTACTTGCAACGAAGTATCCTAATCATGAATTAATGAATGAACAAATGATTATGGGTTTTATGATTGATATTGGTCGAACTGCAGGGAGAAAAGGAAATATTTATACTGATGATGTTCTTCTAAAGGTTATTTTAACAATTGAGCACTATTTAAAATTCCATAAAACAACAAAAAATGTGATAAAAACAGATGATGAAATGTTATCACGTTCATATGAACATAAAATTAGAGCAGAATTAATTGCTAGTGGAATGGAATACGATGAAAATACAAATGAAGTTTTAATCGAATAGTCAAAATTTAAAACTCTACATATGATTCAATTAGACAAAGGTAAAATTAATTTCAATGAGTTAAAAAAACGTGTTCAAGAACATTACATGGCTTTAAAAACCAGTTCAAATAAAAATATCAGTCAAACATGTTTGAATATTGAAATAAAAGATTTTATTGAAGTTGGCTATAAAATAAATACTGGCGACCTTTTACCTAAATGGGCACAGTACATATTCGATTTATAGAAACACTATTATTATTCATACAAAGCCGAAAGTCTTTCCTATTTACAAATCATCATCGAGAGAAAGGACTATTTCAGATTTAGCAGAGCCGAGAAATCAGGGTGGATGTCGGGTGTGGGTGTGAGATGACACTGAAGTGACCCATATCCACACCCACTCCCTATAAGAACCAGCAATCTAGAGCGTTATCTTTGATTTGGTGGATTTTTTCTCTTTCGCACACCGATGTGAAAAAGCCAAACGACGATTTTCTTTCTGCAACCATACAATAGAGTAGTCGATAATCATATTTTTTTTAGTATTGATGAAAACAACTGCAATAACATTCTCTTCTCGACTATACAGAAGTTGATTAATCAGTTCAACACAACTTGCAGTTGTATAGGTCAAAGGTGATACATAGATTTCTGTTGGGTTCTGAATCGGTGTCTCAATTAAATATGTTAAAAAAATGATCGTAGATTAGCATTGTATTGCATTTGATTGGGTAACTTATGAGATACGACGATTGAAACAAAGACCATCTATCACTCTGGATCTTATGAAATGTGAACGCGTTCAAACTGCAGTTTGTGTCGCCGATCAGGGTGTATAGAGAAAGGTATTCCTACAAAGTTTCAGCCCACAGACCTCTAAAGAGCCTAAGATTCAGGGTACCGGAAGCATTTGAGTATTAGCGCAATCTCAGATTTTCTCTAGTTTTAATTTAAAAGATGTTATTTTAAAGAAATCTATCAATTAGAAACGTTCTCTAGCTTCAAAGAAGATAGCTGATTTGTTTGGAAAGAACAAGTATTGTATTCGGCTGTATGTTCAACGTATTAACTCTAGAGATCGAATTGAAAGGATATCATCAGGATTTCTGATTTTTTTTATTGTATCATCAAAGATCAAGTTATACTTTAAGGCTTCATTTTTCAGCGTGTCATTTCTTGAGCTTTGGTACATCGCCTGCTACAGCCACAACCATATTGGCAGCATTTTTCGTCTAGATTACATTGACTGTCTCTCACACAGCAATCCGGTTTGTTTGCACATGCTTCAATGACCTGACTGGCCGGTACAGGTGGACAATAGGGGGCACACATTAGAATAGGCGGACAGGAACCTAGGAGAAATTCATTGTAATATCCTTTTGAAAAAGATAGAAGCTCACCAGCATGAGTCTTGCGTAGCTGACTCTTTGGAAGTGCCTCAACAGTAAAACAGGAGAGGGTGATGAGAAAGAGTAAAACGAAAGAGCGCATCGTAACAATTGCCTGATCGTGTATTTGTGAAGTATAACAGTATAACTAAGAGGCGCTCTAGTAATAGGCAAACAAATACACATATGTTCTTTTTTCCCATTCTTTTTCGGCCCTATTCTATTGAAGACTGATTATCACAAAAAAGTTTGCAGTCAATACGAATATTTGCCATGAGGATTTACTTTCAAGCGTAAACCACGTGAAACATTTTGTGAAGGTTCAGAATTCTTTCATTCACTGGCAAAAAGAAGGACATTATCACACAAAAGTTAGCTTTTTGTTTCATCGAGTGTCGCACAACTGATATCTCCGCGTAAATGAATCCCAGGGTGTGGGTGTGGGTGTGGTTGTGGATTTTTTCCCTCCACCGATACCCACCCACACCCTTTATGCAATTTTAGAGATAGAGTGGTTGATTTGCCGATCTCTCCAGTGACATTCATTTCTTCGAAGGATATGTAACAAGGAATAAAATCGTAAACCAATATCTTCATTTTTTCAAAATATAAGTATATAGAATCTGAAACATAGATTTGATCATGCTCGTCATCGTCTTACTTGTCTGAGAAATCTCTCTGTTAAACGAATGTTGACTATCCAGCACTAATAAGTACCCAATCAGTATGTATTAAAGCTACGCCACAAATCTCTAAATAAAATTTTCTTTCACAAAAAAACTCAACACCTCAGCGACATTTTTGTTTTCCAACCCACAAGCTTTTGAAAAGTTTTCATATGAAGCACTGCGATGCTTGACATAATCCGTGTACTGTTTTAAGGGACAACTAGCACTCGGACCATTCATACATCCTGGTAAAGGCTTCGGTGCCGAATTGACAAGAACTCTCACAAATGATCCAGTGTACGCAGTAGATGTACAATCGAGTCGTTCCAATGCAATGTGACCCATAAATGACAGGAAGCTGCTCGTCTTCCATGTCCGCATATAATTAATTTGGTCGAGTGGAAGCGTATGGTTTATATTTGTCGTGCCAATGTAGTCACAATCGTTATATAAACCCAATGCTGTTAAAACAAAAGGTGGCATTTGTCGATGGGTGACGCTAATGTACAGATGTTGATCCATGGCATCTGTTTGACTGAGAAGATCGCTCGTTGCAATGACCCAAGGCATACCAAGGCTAGGTGATATAGTATTCCCGTAGCCCAACTCATAGTAGTACTTGATATCGGAATAGTACTCGAAAGATAACCATTCCTCGGACGTAAAAAGTCCACAAAATGGTGAAGAACCTCGAATGATGGTTTCGTATCCACACAGTTCTTGCATCGCCAGCACATCTTCGGCCGAAAAACGAAATCCCGATCCCTCAGCGGTCAATCGCGCTATAATTGGCACTGTGTAGTATTTTAGCCATATATTCGCTAGTTTCCAACCGTTTGAACCATCAAATCTTGGACAGGTTCTCCTCGGTGTTAGCGTATTGGCTCCTTCATCCTTGTCTTCTGAGATGCTAACCACCATGCCAATCGTTTCATGTCCAGCATAAAGTCCAGTAAAGAGTGCCTCAGCACTTCGCAACGTTCGATTTGAATCTGATGCCCAGACCTTGAAAGACGCATCCTTTTTTACGGGTAGTAAATCTGGATATCGGTATGCGAGGCGAGTGCCAAAGTTAAATGATTCGAGAAACCCGAGTTTGGTAAGTTTTTCTATTTGTTCATCACTATTTGAGATGGGTGAGGTCCAGTGAGTTAAGAAAGCTAAGTCTGTCGAATTGGAAAAGTCTACGTAATAAGACGAGTTCTTGAGACGTTGCAAAAATGGTTCGATAGTCAATAGGTAATGATTGTCGTTCACGTAAATAGAGCCGTGGCGCACGAGATAGACGGCTTTGCCGACTTTGCAACCTTGAGGAGGATCAGGGTTTAGTCCATCAGGGTTAGTTTCAAAATAAGGCGAGATGCTAGCGAGATGTTGAAGGACGTTGAACTTGTAGGAAGCATAGGTTGGACCGGCTGAGATTATCCATGGAGTATATAAATCGATGGCATACGCTTTAGTAATAAAAGTAATTAAGAGCAATAGTAGCCAAGACATTCTATGACAATACTGATTTACTGTTGTATTGATTACTCGCAAAGGAGTAACGAGTGAAGAAAACGTATGGATGATGCTGTGAGTTGATCAACAACAATAAAATAATTGCTACGTTGATCTGATGATATGAATGAGAAAAAAAATATTTGTTGTTTTCGCTCTTTCACGTTACTTTACCTAATCTCACTGATATTCTCCTTGAATCGATCAGCCATGATCATAGAAAAAAGTATTGGTAACGCCTAAGTCATCCTTTCAATAGCTCTGCTCTTATAATGGGATCAAAAATGATATTTCTTGTTCTCTTCTTCTCACTGTTCGTACAGAGGATTTGATATTTATTTAAAGATTCATAAATTGTAAAACGAAATCAAAAATTACATTACAATGATTTATTTTTTCCCTAAGCTGAAAGAATCGTGTCTGGAATAAAAAATTCACCTGTGTCTGTATGTTCGTCTGTAGTACGTAGTATAAGTAACCACAAAAATATTACAAATGGTTGCATGTGTGGTCGATGAGGCCATCGTCTTGGCGACTTAATTATTTTTGTGACCGTTCACATGGTAAGAGTGATGAAATGATAAAAATGATGACAAAGTAGTGAAAGTGACGATAAATCAGGCTGAGATGGTGGTAGCTATTGCACAGACAGTCAATTTTTGATCTAAATCATCACAAAGATACTTTAAGTAATGAACATTATTTATTTTTCTTTCTCGTTCTAATAACTATAGAAATTTTTCGCTTGAGAGTGTCGGTGTAAAACAGATTTTCTGTGACATCCGCATCCGCATCCACATTCACATCAATACCTTAAAATAGGTAATTCGTATCCAATAAATATAATTGCTTTTATCATCAAGTAGTTATCCAGGTCAACCAATCAAAAAGTAGGACTTGTAAAATCAGAAAAATCGTGCGTGTCAGAAAAATATCCATCAAGTCATATTGTAAGATACATGTAAGACCTTACCGACACGTAGATTTCCCTAAGATCTTGTAATAATATCTTAGAAGTAAGATCTCGCGCGCATCTTACAATATAACTTGATGTGTGTTTGTCAGACATCACGATTTTCGTAAGACAAAACGTAAAATCTTAGCATCAGATTCTTTGCCTTGGATAGTTCATAGCGGTAAAACGCTGAGTACTTACTATCCAACATGAGTCTCTTTTTTTTATCGAATGTTCCGTTATGAGAATAAAGATGCATTCGAATGGCATTTAAGTGCGTTCTCCTTTTTTCTAATAAGTAGTTCATCCACAAGGTAGACGGTGATATTCCTTATCTAATATAAATCAGTTAGATGATTTTAAATCTTTAGTTTTAAATAAGTTTAAAACTGTTTTTTTATCAACGAATTTTTTTTAATGTTGATTGAAGAATTAGTGTAGTTAGGCACATATTGAATCTAAGGATAATATTTTCACTATATAATTCATTTCTTATTGCTTAATCTCCATAGCGCTGCCATTTAGTAAGTATATTCTAAGGTTACGTTTCCACGAAATCACATTACACATTCAACTGTATAGAACTAATAATGTTCAGAATTCTAAGTCTTCATCGTAAATATAAGAAAATAATATCATTCACAATTTCTCCAAAACATATTCTTGATTGTTAAGTACTTTACATCTTCTGTTTGCACACGTCTAATCAACAAATGAAAAATAATTTTCGTAATATTCTAAAATATAATCGCAGAAAAGATTCGAGCAGAAAATTTCAAGTATTTCACGAGTACGAATATGCGTTGGAGAAATTCTGAGCGATATTATTCTAAATAACAATTATATTATTTTTTTTATATTTACGGTGAAGATTTAGAATTCAGAACAGTATTAGTCGTATGCAATTGAATATGTAATGTGATTTCGTGGAAACTTAACCTTAGCATGTACTGACTAAAGAGCACCTCTATGCAGTTGGAGAAAAATAGAAAAGCAAAATCCGTCATGTACAAAATATGCGTGCTTGGGCAGCATTAAATTTTTTCAATTCGTGCGAAAAAAAATTGGTCGGTTTTTGACGTAAAAACTTTTGATGCCAAAAATCTGCATGGACGGAATAAACTCCATACCAAATTATGCACACTCTTTTGAAGACCAAATTAGTATAAAAAGTGACATGTCTGTCTGCTCAGATTATCTTTTTGACTTTTCCTGTCTTTTTTTTTCTTATCTCTTTTAATGATTACCCTTCTATACATATGGACGTGGCCAGCCAAAGGGTATCCCGATTCTTTTTTGTTCATGTAGCCTCAGTCAGTTATCAGAAAAATGTGATTGTTTTATCAATTATAGTACATGGATGATGCTAATGGTCTGTTATTGTTTGAGGTCTATTATCTCTTTAAAACTAAAAGTTATCAAGTGCTTCTTTATAATCATGTTGTTAAACTATTACGCATCCAATTTGTTAACGTACATCAATTCTTACTAGAAATTGATTTTTTGTGGGCACAAAATTTTGCAAGATATGTATTTAACATAAAGCTAGCTTCAACGGTATCATAAGATTCACGACTCTACTATGATTTACTAACAACACAGATTGTTTCAGTAAAAATAATTGCCGATCAGCAGTATATTTGAACTTCATACACAGCAACAACTAGAGTCATACACATCAATACCTACTAAAGCGTGCATTGTGTCTATCACATACTTTTGGCGGCGGTGATGATACACTCTGACCCTAATCTGAGATTAAGACGTCTCTTCTAGACTAATTGGTATAGAACATCTGGTCGGGTAGCAAAAGGTGCGTGGTTCAAGTCCTGAGAAGGGCATTTTTTTCTCTATTTTACTTATTTTCGCTGCATATCCCTTATGGCTCACATATGATACTTACACCTACACTTATCTTCGTCTGTGAAAAAGCCAACAGATATGGTATTCTTTTTCTTTTCTCCTTTTTTCCCAACATCGTCTGGTTCTCGATATATATTTCGTGCACAAAAAGAGTTTGTTCATTCTGTTGTATCTTGTGTTTCGGTTACTTTATTTTTGTTCTAACTAAGATCATTTTTCTTCAATATATTTTTATTCGAGCACAAACGCTTTCACATTTATATTGTGTTCTCTCAACAAGTTGAATGGAGTTGTTCTCAATGTCAATCTATTTTTTTGGGCACCGTGACAGCTGTATTTATTGTTCATCAGAACTCGAAGACAGATCACAGAAAGTGGAAGAAAAGCATGTTGCTATGCAACAACTTCAAGCCTTAGATGATGGTAAGTGAAATTCCACCTCTTCGTTTAGAGTGACACCTCCCATTTCATTACTTTATATCATGAGACTAAGCAACAAATGATCGGTATATGTTTTCTTTTGTTTGCATTTTGTAGAACAACGTCCGTGGTCTGAATTGGGTCATACTAATGAATCTTGTGTACAACATAAAGCACATGATATTGAACAAGTGCAGCAACTGTACTTGATGTGTGAGCAATCATTTATGAATCATTGCTTGCATAGACCCAAGCAAGAGTCCAACAATACCAACACACCATTTTTATCTCCTATAAATTTGCTTGTGGTGGCATTATGGTACTTAAAACATTATCATTTAGAACGTTATATTTCTACAGAACTAAATTTGAGTCGATCAACAGTCAATTATTTCTTAACACAGGTTGTGGATATACTGTATTTGTATGCATATCAACAATTAGTATCACTACCTGCTGATACAGCTGGTAGAGCCAGTAAACATGGACCTCAACAACATCACAAGTTAATAGTTGATTCAACTTTTATTGCAATTCCTAAACCTTATGATTCAAATCAACGTAAAGCATATTATCATGCAAAAAGCTCAACAAACTATGCCTTAAAAGTGCAAATAGCTTGTGACTTTAATCATCACATAGTACATGTCTCGTGATGCTATCCTGGTATTGTGCATGACATCACAGTTCTGAGTGAATCAGAATTACTGGAATATGCAGAAGAATCTATCAAAATTATTGCTGATAAAGGGTATATCGGTGAACAATATGTAATTACTCCGAAAAAAAACATCATGGACGTGAATTAACAGATGAAGAGAAAAGTTTTAATCGTGATATCAACAGTGCACGAGCTGCTATTGAAAACATTAATCAATGTCTTAAAACTTATGCAGTTTTTGGGTAGTGTTTACAGAGGAGCTGTTGATGATTTCCATAAGATTATCAAGATAGTACAGATTGTTTGTGCTTTATGTAATTTGAATCTGACTAAACATCCTATTCGTAGGTATTGCTCATGATAAGTTAGCTGGATTTCTTCATTAACTATATGATAATAAAACTGTGTTGCTGCTACTTCATTTTGTTTTAATTTTCTAATTAAGAATTGATGTACATTAACAAATTGGATGAGTAATGCTTTAACAAAATGATAATAAAGAAACACTTGATAAATTCTGGTTTTAAAGAGATAATAGACCTCAAACAATAACAGATCATTAGCATCATACATGTACTATAATTAGATGTGGGTGGGTGGATGTGGGTGTAGCTTCCTTGCTACACTCACACCCACACTCTTGGTGATGATTCATCATTTGAGTGTAACACATTTCAGTTGTTTAAATTCAATCTGTGTTGTAACCATTTATTCTTATTAGAGTGATTTATTTGGGTGTGGGCAGGGATGCATCAAATCCAAAACTGACACCCAATCAAACCCAGGGTTTGACTTTCACTGGGTTTGGATTTGACTGAGCTTGGCTTTGGTGCACCTCTAGGTTAGGGTATGGGTGCGGCTATATTTGTGTAGATTTGTTATTATTGCAAGGTGGCTGGTGATGACATTCACCGTTCGCTGATTCACACATACGCGTGGCCATAGCCGCCTGGTGACTTTTTTATATAAATAACTTGAAGATATGAAGGAATGTTGATATTCGTGTGGGTGGGACTATGGGTGGCGTTAAGCGAAAACTACTATATTATGCAGAGACATATCGACAGCGGTGCTCACATCTACATCAGAGCCTTCCCCACACCGTAGCATTTTTGTACTAATGAAACAAAGATAAGAAAATTCGAAAGAAGACAAAGCAAATATCAGCAAGAAAAAAACAGTGCAAGTTTTATTTAAATTAATACAGAGATAAGGGTTCTTTTCTTCTGTTTTGTTCGGAAGGCAACTTTTTGTGTGTCATTTTAGTAAAAGGAGTTAACGTTTCTCAAGATTTGAAAGCATAAGAGAAGATGTTCTCATACAACAACCTATTTCTAGCTATAAGTTTGGTTATTCTGCAAGAGTTAACACCATATACTGAATTGATTGAATGTTGCACATGCACACACGCGATGGAATTTCGATATTTCGGATCTTATATCACCCCTACACCTTCAGGTTTTTATCGTCCGATATCATTCATTTCCTACGATACACTAAACTCTTTTACTCCATCCGATTGTAAAACAAATTTAACAGTATGAGAAGATGCAAGCCATTGCTCATATTATCTGTCTATTGGAAAAAACGATTTTTCCTGTATTGGGATAACCAACTTCAACTTGACACTGGGTAGTAGATCCTTGGAAACTCAAAAGGGCGAAGAATTTGTTACACTTGAAATTAGTGTTGGTCAGCACCCTTTAGTTATGCCAACAATGATTTACGAATACATTTGTAGAACAGACCGATGCAACAATGTTAAAAATATGATAAAAATTTTAACTGCGGCGATATTTGAGTTCGATCGGTATGATAAAATTCTAGCGCAGCTATCTAAAACACCTCCTTTTTCTGAACATCTACCTTTACAATCATTCTCTTCCTATTCAAATGACCAACTCCTAAATGAGGGAGAACTGTTAAGATGCTCTCCATGTCGTAACACAAATTTCTCTCAAACAAATCCCTGCCTTATGGCTCAAGCTATTACTTGTGACATATACATTTGCGGTGGTTGTGAATTTAATGCTCAAGACAGTCATCCAAATCATGGAATATCAACTACTAGAATGGCATGGCTTTGACATAAAGAAGTTTATTCTTTAAAAACTAAGCTGAATTCGATGGACTTTGGATACCTGTACGATTTGCCTTATTGCAACAGTGAAGAAAAACAATAACAAATTCGGTCATTGTATCAACTCAAGTTCGATATAGAAAAGCTTGAACCAACGCAAGTTACGGAGAAGTCAACAAAAATCACTGCGTCAAGTATTAGTGTGACTACAGTATCAAGCCTATTGAGCACTCAATCTTCAACAAATACAAATACAGAACTAACAAATCCGAGCAATTCTGCAAGAATTGGTTTAACTGAATATCTAACGCTAGTTTTCCCTATACTGGTTCTCTCGCAATCAGTACGGTATAAAGAATACAGAGTATTCCTGCCAACGATTGATACATATGCACTTGAAAGAATGACTGTCCGCCTGCTGAAATTAATAGGAATACTTACTCGAGAGTTTTATTTTCATGAACTTTCGAAATAAAATCGATGAAGGAAGCATTCGTTGTGGGGTCTCACGTAATGGCAATCGCAAAAAACAACAGAGACTGACTGTGTGACAGTGAGTGTGTATTGATGTGAGTGTGGGGTGTAGGTGAGGGGTGCGGTTTGGTTTCTGCTGTGTTTGTTGATCAATAGATACCCTAAGGGACACCCATACTCATAACTATAGTCGGAGCACACCCACGCTCTATATTCTTACGATGACACTAAAAACAAAGGAAGATCCTTGACACATTGCTACCTGTAGATTTACTAGGTTTCTAAAAGTAAACGTAAATGCTCTCGATAGAATAATTTATCTTTTCGGCTTTATTTCCACAATTAATGCGGCATGTTCATGTCAAAATTTCTGATTGAATAAATGATAAAAAAACAGTAAAATTTTGCACCCATTTTGAAGTCTATTCGATGTTTTGTGAATTTAGTGAAAATACATCGTACAGGGTAGCCAAAAAAAACTTACCCCTTTCTGCCATTTTATTTCTACATTTTTAGCAGTCAATTTTTAAACCAATTTTTTTAAAAATAAATAGAATTAGAAGAACACTATTTGGCAGAGATAATTTTATTTTGGAAACCTTTCGCTATAACTGCAGACAACGAAGAAATTGATAAAGAGAGCATCCACGGTTTGTGTGTGGATGTGAGTGTAGGTGTCTTGAAAATAGTATTCATGCTCACACCCACATTCTCACACCCTATAAGAAACAGTAATACAGCGCAAACGGATGCCATAATACCGTGAATGTAAAATTCTGTCAACATGAAGAAAAGAAATGTGCACTTCTCTTATCTAATCTCTTTTTCCAGTGTAATATTATCTACTGCAAACACAACAGTTAGTATATATGTAATTTAGAAAAGGATCTCACCACAGTATTTGCTTATTACAAAAGTAGATGTTTTCGTTAAAATGACTGTTTATGGAAAAGAATCAAAAGTCATATTCTGATATTTGAGAATCATTAGAAGGTTTTAGGTGCGGGTATAGGTATGAATAAAAAAGATAAGATTCACAACCACACCGATACCCAAAAGTATCCGAGATTAACATGTCTAAGTGAAAATAGTGCTGAAGAAAATATTTTTTTGAATTGATCGATGTACGGCATCAAATGTGTTGTCTAATTGTATCAAAAGATAAATAATATGAGACATAAGTATTGCTTGAATCTGTCTCAATTGATTTTCCGTCACTTGACACACGACAAGTGAATGTAAATAAGAAAATTGAGTGAAATCTATATTGAAATAGGTATCGATTACTAATCTCTTGATAAGACACGCGAATAATGAAATCAGCTTTGACTCATCTTTTTCCAGCGTAAGCAAAAGATTTCCAAATGATTGCAGAAGTTGATTAAACAGTTTATCGAGCCTTCAAAATTTATATGATAAATCTCAAGCAAGAAGAACAATAAGCTAAAAAAAATTACAAAGTACACAAAATTGAGATAAAAGAAAAAAAATCTTGAAGTTAGATTCGTTGCTTGGCGATGTCAAGGGAACACAAGAAAATCAAATTGTTAACTGTTGAAGAATTGAGATTTGAGCTTCTCTGAGTAACAAAACGTGCCTGAACAATGATGATATGTGAAAATGACAAGAAAAACAATCATTCTACCTCGTATTGCCGTATTGATTAGGGTGAGTGTTGGTGCGAGTATTGTTGAACATGTCAAGGTCTAACACTCACACCCACACACATCCAAAAAAACCAGCTCATTTGGTTAAAATAAAGTGGAGATATTCAATCTTTTTTTGCCGTGAGCCATCGGTGGTTCATATCGCGTCGAATGTGTTAAGTTGTTTGTTGTTGTGTGTTAGATTTTCCATGGACACTTCTCGTTATGTTTAGAGTTAAAATTAGTTTGTCAGTTGTTATTTTTCGCATGGATTTAGTTTCATTATCGTTCCCTTTCTCTTTCTATGATGTGCTTATCGTTAAGTTTACAGTTAGAATCAACTTGGTTGCTATTGTTTGTCGCATGCTTTTAGTTTTGTTATCGTTTCTTTTCTCTTTTTATTATGTGTCCATCGTTATACTTATCGTTAAAATACATGAAACAGTTACTGGTTCCTCTACGATTTTAAGTTATTCATCGTCGTTTTTACGTTTTTGATAATTATGTATGGGTAAGTTGATGGTTAAAATTAGTTTATGAGTTATTGTTACTCGCATATTTTCAATTATGTCATAGCAGCCTTTCTTTTTTCATTAGGTGTTGATCATTATATTCATAGTTAAAATGCATGAAAGAAAATATTGTATTTGGATTTTTTTCTAGCATGGTCATCGTTGTATTTGCGTTTGGAGTAGGACTGAGTGATGATTCTATTTGTTAATTTGAAATTGTGCGTTAGTGTTACTTATGCTTCATCATTATGCTGATGGTTAAAATGAATTCGTCATGTATTGTTACTGGCCTGCTTTTACTTTGGTGATCACAATATAAAAGTGGGGGCGGTCGTAATTAGTAGATCAGGTGATGAAGAACAGCTTTCAGGCATTTTCTGTGATAGTATTACGCTGATGATCGCGATTTATGATTGTCGATCGAAAGTGTCGTGAAAGTGTGAATGTGTCCATTTTTGAAATACTTAAATGTGGTAGTGTGAATTTGAAAATTTAGCATTCCGGTATTTGTTTTTACCAATAGTGTTTGCCTGATAATCGTGATTCCCGATTGTCAGCCGGCAACGTTCGAAAAAGATAAACATGAGGCGAAGTCTTTTTTTAGTGCGAGAATGTGTTTACGAATAATTTCCTGTTTATGATGCAAAAAAATTCTTTACGTCAAAATATTTCGCGTTTTCATGATGCATTATTTCCTCGCTTTTTTGTTGATAATCGGAAACCTCGAGTAGCATCCAAAAACGCTCTAGAAAAGTATAATGTTTAAACACACTTTTGACAAAATTTGTCTGCTTGAGTAAATTCTAGTAAATCTTAGAATTATTTTTAAAAATTTGACTAGGTCTGATATCAATACGGAATTGAAAGAATACAACAGATTATAATAGACATAAATATTTGATCGGATGTGAGAGATTTTCATAGTGAAAAATCAATTCTCCTCGTACCAGATATTCAGGATTTGGTGCATCCCTAATACATATTTCATTGTTATATCAACTTATTTGAAATGAACATTTTTTGATCTTGTGCTCGATAAGTTATGAATTTTAGTTGCATAGAACAATCGTAATACGTTATATGTGTACTGATATGATTTGAAGCAGATTTTGTTTCAAAATTTTCATTGAAAGGAATCGAGTCTACAGGCAAAAATTATGAAAATAAGATGATGATATAAAAAAGTTCGATTCTGTCCGTTATCCATCATGATGTATTTTTTTTTTTTTTAGAAGAAAGAAAAAAAAGAGTTTTACTGTCCCATTTTTATGAGAATACGTTATAGTAACTGAGATTGAACCATGAGACGCAAGTTTTTTTCGCATATTTTTTTAGTAACGATTTGTTACAACATTAGTATGAAATGCTACTGCTTTCTGTTAAGTTTCATAAAGAATTCGGAAAAGAGCGGACTGAAACAATTTCTAAAGAAGTTCAACCCAACTGCCTTTTACTTTCCTCTTGGCACAATCAGGAATGATTTTGAAGCACGGCCTACAACTGAACGTGAAAAGAATATATTTCATGGATTTTCTAATAATCGATATGAACGCTTTAATGAAATCTACCTCTTATCCTCGATTGTTCACGAATAATCGATCAAAAATCGAAAAATTACTTTCTAGTTTGAGAGGAACATTTTCAAAAGCTTCAATTTTTCTAACTGATGAACTAAGAAGAATTGCTTTCGTAGTAATTATTTGTCAATTTTTTCTTCTATTACTACTCTGATGAAAACTTCTTTTTCTTTTTCGAAAAATGACGCTTAAAATTCTATAGAATAAAAAAGAGATAAAATTGCGTTTAAACCTTCTTTTAAATTAACTTGAGAAAAGGTAAAAAATACAGAGTGGATATATAAAAAAGTGAATTGTTATCGTATTTTCAAGAAATCAGTGTTATCAAGAAAATCATACATGAAAAAAAAACTAAGTGAATAGTCATTTTAACGGATGAAGATCTTGATTATGTCTGATAACATCATAAACTGTATCTTAGCAGAATTTTTTCAAAGTTCATACGCTTTACATCGGAAGAAAACTGATTTCTCAACCATTATCGGACATTCATATCTTTGAAGCATTAGCCAATGAATCTAATTGACTTATGTTTATCAGCCTACAGTTTATAGAATAAACCGGTTAAAGTTATGATTTGAAATCATATAATCATGAAGATAACATCTACTGAAGATATAAAAGGTTCCATCAAAAAAATTGAACAAATGAATATTTTACGTGCTGTACTTTATTTTACTAGACGATTTCATTTTATTCAGAAACAAAATTTGGTAGAAACTATATACGGTCAATAAATCCTAGGATTATCTTCAGACTATCGAGAGATAGCTTTTTATAAAAAAAAACATGTTTCGATCAAGAGAATAATATAGAAGAAATTTCAAAAATAATAGGAGAATTATTGTTTAAAGCGCACCCATTACTAAAACTAATTGTTACACATGAATTTTCAATTTGAACACATGTTATGTAGTTGTTTAAAATCATATTATTAATTTTGAGTTCATTTCGAATGAATCAATTGGCAAAAATAAACAAAACAAATTAAATATGAAAATCGACTTGATATTGATACGATCTACTTAAGATACTTCCAACGATCTATTATTGTTAACAGGAAAAACGAAAAAATCTCAAGACATTGCAATATAAATCGAAGTATGTACCAGTAACAACGTAAACCATTATTAAAAATCGTGTGATAAAATAAATCAATATCAAATATCTTTTTTTTATTTGATTCTCATTAAATAAATATTGATAAATAATCATAATCATGTCAACATTTTGTTTGTTTTTGGCGACAAGTTCGATGGAATATAAACATGTTGATAATGTTCAAAGAAAAATTTTTTACAAAAGAATTCAAAGAAAATTAAAGAATTTTATATAAATTTGTTTCTACAGGATTCTTTCTCCATTGAGTTATGGAATTAATTGAAATATCGTTATGAAAACAATTTGAAACTAAAAAAAAGAAAGAACTTTCAAGTAACTATTTATTTATCTAAATATAACAAATAGACTAGTCTTACATAATGGACAGTTTTATCTTTTAACAGATTCATCAAACATGACCTCTATAAAAGAAAAAGTAATGTTTTCGAAAGTTTCTGATTTTTACACTAGTCTATAGAAAAAAAAAATCTTCTTGATGATTAGGCTAGTTACACGTTATGATAAATTTTCATGAAAAATATATGCCTGTTTGACCATTCGTCGGTTAACAAGTAAATGTTGTTTTATTCTCAAGAGAGAACTCGTTTTCAAATGTTTGTCTAAGATTAGAAATATAATTGACGTTATTAAATAAATAAAGAAGATTCAGTTGTTTTCTTTTAATATAAGTGCAATACATCATCTTTCTTCATTTCTTTTCTTAATAGAATCGATTTCGAAAAAAAGACTTAAGAATATCGAATAACCAAAAAATGAACATTAGTTTTTATTTCGATGAGAAGACTTTTATATAAATCTGATATCAGTTCGATAATTCAAAGTATAACTTATATATCAATGGCTTCATCATATTTTCATTCAGTGATTTATATGTATGTTTTTTTATGTTCTTACGATCAAGGTCAAAACTGTAACATTGAATAATCAAAGAAAAAATTGTTAAATAATGTTTTTTTTCGAATAGAAGAGAGAAAATAATTTCTTCTTCTTTTCTGTCGTTGAAATTTTTTTCTAATAAAAATTTTGATTTTTTTTTTGTCTACTAAGACATATTTGATGATGAAACACATTGAATTTGTTTTTCATATTATTAGTATGAAATGTCATTGTTAGACGACGATGAATCCTATGTTATTGATGAGTGTCGAATAGAATTTTCATATCCATGTAATTCTTATGAAAAAACTAATTTTATGAATTCTACTCAGGAAGATGAGGATCATAACAAATTTCAAGATTTATGTTTATCTAATGCTATTCATCAAGTATCTGATCGACTTAATAAGTTTTGTATTGATGAATCAAAATTTTTAAAAGATTTAAAACAATGGAGACATGAAGCTCATGATATAATCGATAAATTCTACAAATCAAAACATGATGAATATGTAAGAAGAACAAATGAAGATATTGATCAATCAAGAGAAACTTTAACTTTATTAAGTTGTGATCATGATGCTTCACAAGATTATGTTGATTGGGTAAATTATATTATTCAATCAATTCATCAACAAATAGATGAATTAGAACAGGCAACAACAAAATTTTCTCCATTAAAAATTGATCATTCTTTAATTGATATTCCATGTCGAATATATGATTTTCAACGTCATCCATCATCATTGAAAGATCTTTTTTCTTGTTCATCATCATCAAATGAATTAGCATCTTGCTTGTCATCATCTACAACATCAATATTAAATTTAAATCCTAATGATAATGATTCTTATTTAAGTTTCGAAGTTCCAAAACATAAGCTTAACCTTCAATCGGATTATTGGTATTCATTATCAACAAATTCAACATATTTATTAGTTTTAGAAAAATCAAATTTATGTTTAATTGATCAATCTTTTAGAGTTACTAATAAAAAAACATTTTCACAAAGTTCTATTAAAGATATATGTTGGTCGAATATTCTTTCTCGATTTATTTTAATATCACCAAAAACTATTTATACTCTTGATGAAAAATTTATATCAGTAGAACTATCTTCAATTACTTCGATTCATAATGCTCCATGGGAACGTGCTACTTGTCATGAGTCAACATTATTTATTTCAACATTTGGCGAAAATCCTCTTATTCTTGAATATAATATATTTCCATCAATACATTTAGATAAACGTTGGCAATCATCAATAATTTGTCAAGAAAATGAAATAATCAATGATATGAAATCAAATGAAAATAATCTTGGATTAATAATAAATAATGATAATAATAATGAAAGTCGTCTTGAATTGCGTTCAATAAAATCTTTTGAATGCATTTGGTCGATTGATCTTGGTGATGGATGGTCTTATAGATGTTCACCTTTACATAATAATCATTGGATTGTTGTTGATCCTTATAATAGCAGATTAATTAAAATAAATAGTAATGGAACAATTGATCAAACGAATAGTTACATTAAAAAACCAATTAATGTTGTTTCCTGGAGTCAAAATCAATTTGTTATAAGAACTCGTGAACATGTTTATATTCATCAGTACAGTTGAATTTCTACAATGTCTTGACAAAAAAAGAACAAATAAAAAATAATTTATGTTTTGAATATAATTAAAATCAAATACTTGAGACAATATATTATTCAATCAAAAGAAGAAGAATAGAGAAGAATTAAAATAATGAAATAAATGAATTTTTCTAAACGTATTATTTTTATTCACCTAGCACACATGTTTAGATTTTCTTCTGTCATAGACTATAAAAAATTGTGGAAGAGAATATATCATATTAGAATTGTTATTATTTCTTTCAATGAGATAAGATGATGATCGTCGCCACATAAGTTTAGAATAGTGACAAACAATAAAAATAGAGAATTATATTGAATATTGATGCCCACTAACGATGGTACGCTGACTAATAAAATGATATCTGTAATGGCATGCTACGATCATGAACATCCCAGGTCGAATGTCCACGATCGTAAACGATCGTTTATGAAAATAAACGGAGGCAAGCGGATGTCATTAACGGATCCCATTTACGGTGGTCGTATATGATGGAAAACGGTGAGAAACAGTTTTCGTATATGGAGTTCGTAACAAAATATGGACTAGCAGAAGCAAACAGTTCTATACGGAGCTACGCAACTACCGTATACGGTCGTACATTAGAGTGTACGTGTGGGTGTTGGTGTGCGAAATTGGGTAACGTGAGAATCCACACTCACACCCCACCCCTACCCACACACCCACACCCACATCCCACACCCCACACACATCCCACACACCCACACCCACCCCCGCCCACCCCCACCCCCACCCACGCCCATCCACACCCTGATTTGGGCAAACTATTTCAATGTCGATGAGAGATTTGAATGTATTTGGAAAGAGTTTTTGTTCAAAAAAATTGCCTGTAAATCAACAAATGTATAAACAAAGAAGTTCAATTTCTTTTGATGAGATTAAAAAGATATTCGTATGATTATATTGAAAAGTTAAACATAAAATAAAAAATAAAAAAAAAACAATGATGCATTAAGTATCGAAAGAAAGAATTAAAGAAATCCTATTTTGAATAGAAGAAGCTGCAGAAAAGAAACAACTGTTGACATGCACGGATCATCTTAAGATCATTTAAATATATTTATCCGCATGATATTCATTCAATCGTAGAGATAAAACAAACTATCAATAAATATATGGAAAAAAAATATTATTAAGGTAAAAATTGAACAAAAAAGCTTCCAGTGAGGAAATAAAATTGGTTTTAAGACGGTTTTTTTTCGTCGCTAACGAAACAGAGAATATAAAGACATTTGCTGTTACTACAATGCATATTCAAAAATTCTATATTAAATGTAAAAAGACAATCATTTCAGAGCAAACACTCTCATAGAAAACTGATAAATAGCACAAGTTTTTAAGGAAAAATCTTCTGAAAAGTAGTTTCGATTATAAAACCCTGTAAAATAAAAGAAAAAAAAACTGGTGACTTAGACAAATCACCCTCAGAGACACATGACAAATATTTTTCTTCATGCTATGATTCATTTTTAGTGTGAAATAAAACTTTCAATTGCAGTCAAATTCTTTGGCAAGAAATCGATGATTTTAATTTTTTTCCAATTCTTTAGTAAAAAAAAGAATTCCAAATGAGCATAACATATAAGAGGGCAACCTACTTGAGAGTTGAACATTGATCATCAGAGCGTCCATCAAGAAAATAATTTAAAATGAAGAATACATATATCTCGTTTTTGACTACTAGTAGAATATTTTCGATGTGATTTAAACGAAAAATTTTGAACTATAAATTTCTGTGAATGAAGAATTGATTTAAGGTATAAGAATTTCTATGTCGTAGTTATTTCAATTATTTCTGCCTATTTTCAATATTTAGTTAGCTCGTCTTTGATGTAACAGATTTAGTAGAAATAATTTCATTTGATACTCAATTTTATCACTTATAAAATTACAATATTAGAAGAGTAAGTCAACATGTCAATAGGTGTCT
This sequence comes from Rotaria sp. Silwood1, assembly GCA_905250075.1. Classification (NCBI taxonomy): domain Eukaryota; kingdom Metazoa; phylum Rotifera; class Eurotatoria; order Philodinida; family Philodinidae; genus Rotaria; species Rotaria sp. Silwood1. The sequence goes on along the minus strand of CAJNOP010000122.1, from coordinate 253,595 downwards.
AGAGTAAGTTTTCAAAGTGTAACAATAGAAAAAGAAAAGATCCATATTCTAAGTCTTAATTTTTTCTGTAGAAAAGAAATACAACATTATTAATAAATGTTAGGCAGAATATCATATATGAAACTATCCCCAATTTGATTGGCAGTAGTTAAGTTCAGTACGCCAAGTTTCTATAGCAAAAAAAAACAAAAATGATTATTGGAATTGCAAGTCAATATTATCTAACGTTTATCAGTATGTGATATCGGACAATTTATCGTTATGTATTTTATTAGACAACTATCTTTGTGTTAGAAAGTAAGAATAAATTTTCACCGCATTAAACAAATATTTAAGTTCATACAACTATCAGAATATATTTTCTTTTGCACTATTTAGTTGCAATATCTTTGATATTTAATAATCTCGAAAGAAATCTCTTACTAATATAATAAATTGAAATAGGATAACGTGAATCAATATTTAATTGAGCCATATAGTCGAATGCATTAACTGTATACAATAGAAATTTCTGTAGTTTGATGCAATTGAATAGAAAAAAAACCTACTTTGCGTATTAACATAATTGATTATTGATAGATTTCTATTCGAAAACTGTATTTTCGTTTCTGATTATTTTCATTGATTTTTTGGTTCAAATGCTACGAAACTTTAAATAAATACAAGACATCCTAGAGATATATCGGCTGTAAGAATCATACAGATAGTTCATTTATAGTTTTCTGAGAAATAAGGTATTATATGTCTATTAGTGTCGGAATTATAAGGCTTCACTATTTAAGAAGGAATATCAGTTTAAGTAAGAAAATTATTGTCAAGACAGTTTAGAACAGAGAAATACTTAGAAACCTCATACTTTTTCGCCCAAAAGTCTTAATATGCAAATGATATTGAAAACACAAGAGAACTCTATGATAGGATTAAATTGGTAGAAAAGTGCATATACTTCCTTAAACTGGAGGAAATTAAATTTTTTCGATTCGAAACATGATTGTTTAAAATCGGTAGTCTATTTTTACCATAATTTTAGATCGAATGTTTTTCTATTAGAAGTTTTGTTTGAATTCAGTTGAGATGAATCTCTCCCTACATCAGTAACATTATTCTTTATGTTTACATCATTTACAGTCATATTTGAAATCGTTCCTTAGATTTATATTTCGTGGCGATGTTTTAGATGTAGATTGTAAATATCAATGCCATGGTTTCATGGATGGCATTGAAAATAACTTATTGAAGATTGGTATCATGTAGTTATGAATATTTTTTTCGATTCTGTTTGGTTTTAGTGTGAGTGATTATTGGTTTATCATTTTTTCTAACGCTCTTCTATTTTTTAATGTGGAATCATGTCAAAATTATTATTTTGCACTACAATAGTTTGTCTATTAGGACCGGCAATAATCAATACTGAATATGTCTACGAAATTGAAATTATATGACTCAAATAAAGACCTTAGTCGAGAAAATATCGACGGAAAAAAAAAGTAATTAATCGTATTTTAGCACCTGACTATCCCTTCGATGTGTCGCGATTAATCGGCAATTTTATAGGAATTTCGAGGAAATAGAGTCGAATAAAATACATAATTAAGCTCGTGAATATAATTTTAATAGTGTCTTTCTAATAGATTCAGTTCCATTTCATCAGAAATTCGTCCTTAAAACTTCCTAATTAATTTTATAGCAAAGATTTCTTTACTTTCCATGCTTCGAATTATGCATAAATTAATATTTTAAATCGAATAGAACATTAACTTGTGGAATAATTTTCATTAGACTTTTTTAACAAAGTGAGAAACATAATTTAAAACAATCTTGCCTTCCGTTTTGTTGATGATGACAAAGAAAGGTAACGCAGGAACATAAAAATATCGAAGAAAAGACGAAGGTCATGGAAAAAGAGTCTTTCTTTGCATTATTTGCAGCTTGAAAATGAAACCCATGAGTCAATATTAGTAATTGACAAGAAGAAAAACTTATAGGGTCTATTTGAAGAAAATAATTATTATTTGGTTTATTTGCGCACATGCGTACTTTGACGTCAACGTGAGCTTTCGAAAGAAAATTAAGAAAAAGCTATTGACGACGATCTAATTTTTTTAATGTTTAAATCGTAACACTTCACTACTAACATGACATTGCGGAGATAAGCTTAAAGAAAAAAAAACCAGGCAAAAAGAAAATGATAAGAAGTATATGATAATGCGTTAGTATTTTTTTAACCTTATTTGCATTGTTGAAGATAAAATCTCTCTGTCAATATAATACTCACTGAAGAACAACAAGAAAAAAGAACTTTGACATTTTGAATTTTATCGACGCAATATTAAACATTGACTTATTATGTGCATAAACACACCTAGAATAGCAATATTAGCATAATTTTGTTGAGATTTCTCGATATAATCTATCCATTTATTGATAAGAACTGTTCCGCATTATGTCAAACGCATATTTAACGATTGATCATCTGGGTGAATCAACATCAACTCGTCGTTACAAAATCCGTGAGAAATTACTTTCACTCACTGATAATTACAAAATCAAAGATGAATCAGACCAAGATGTTTTCATCGTTCGATCAAAACTTTTAACGATTGCTGATAAAATGGTTTTAGAAGACATGAATGGAAAGTAAGATGATCTATCAGTTTTCTACTATATTTCAAACTATTATTTCACCTCTGTTAGCTAAGTTAGAGCAGTAGTCAGGGTGTGGGTGTGGGCCTGAGTGTAAGCCATCTATTCATCTAAATCTACACCCACATCCGCACTCACACCCTCTGTTGACGAATAATATGAATAGCATGCATATACCAATTGTGACATCCTCGAAAACAAGAGAGATATTTTTAGTGTTTGTTCGGAAAGTTCAGGATAGTTAAGTATATGAAGTGATATGATGAAATACAATCAATTCGTCGAACATCTATTTCTATTCTGATAATGAAATTAAAATAGAAAGCAAAGTGTCACCAGAAAACTTTTCTCTTCGATTTCTTATGAGAATTATTTACATTATTCGCGAACCATTGTTTACCATATGAAGGGAAGAAAACACAAAAAAATACTTATGACGATATACGTAATTTGAACTTTGACTAGAATCTATATGTTTTAACTTTTAAAAAGTTATTTTGACACTAAATATATGTTCAAAATGTAAAAAGATAAAGATTTTTCTCATTTTCAAATGAAGATATAAACATTTTTTTTAAAGATAATTCTATAATGATTAAATATTCAAAAAATATTATTTTTTATCATACTGAAAAAATCAATTCTATGGATGTTTCAACACAAGCGTGCATTCATTGCACTCAATTCATTTTACTTATATATAAATAGAAAACCCCAATGCACTTTGAGAATATGTAGTAAGTTTTTTAAAGAATATGCTTCTATCATAACATTTTAATCGAAATAAAGACTGAAACGATTTTTTTCTCAGTTATATATATAACTAAAACTAAGTCTATTCGTATCTATTTCTGAATTCATATGGAAAACTCTTTATATACGTATACTAATTATATGCATGAATAACTGAATCGAAATCTTTTCCTAACTGCAAATATATTGGTAGGGGATTTTGTGAACTACATTTATAGTCGAATTCGAATTAGGAAGCAACTCACCATTCTTATTTTGTTTGAACAAAATTTTTTTACACCTGAAAATTTCTCTTTGGAACTAGATCATGATAGAAAAAAGTTCGCTCGTCATAAAACGTAATTAGAAAAATTAAAAACAAATACAATAAATGGTGTCTACAGATGTGTGGGACGATTTTTTTTCGCTGTATTCTCGTTATACAGAAATCTGCTGCAAAATCTAGTAAACTTAAGTCTAAAATGGTCCCTCGATTCTTTTACTCAAACACAGGAATGTACCCGACCTAGATTCTTTAGTTCCAGTCTCGATTACTTCCTTGTGAACGGTGTCAATCTTAGTCAAAGTCAATCTAGACTTCTAAATGAAGATGATCAGCGGCATCTAACCTTTGCTGATTTCCGGAGCGTTGCCAGTCGAGTTTTATTGTTTTGACGATTTGAACTAGCTCAATGATAGAAAAAAAATACGCAATACTATTCGAATAATAGAGAAACAGCACGCCATCATTTTGTTATGGCTATTATGGGATATATACACGACATTTTGTTTTCAGAGACTGCAAAAACACATGTAAAAGAAGGAAAAACAAGCGACTTAAGAATCGACAGAGAAGGTCTAACAATTTCATGGTTTGTTTGATAGACGAACAGAAAAAAATCAAATTAAGTAAAATCCAAAATCCACGTAACATTCAACAACTTCAAATGAGTGTACGAAGACGACTAATCTATCTGTTAGTAGATACTGTGTGTCATCTCACCAATAACTTACGAAAGTTCCGAGTAATCAAGATTTAGCTTGTTCATAGATAAAATTACGAATGAATGTTATTGACATCTATTCTTAAAATATCGTAAGCAAAATTTTTTGATTTTTCTATTGTATATTGAATCTAAATGAGCGAAATACAACTGACAAAACAAGACCAGAAACTGTTCAATGGCTTTTGCATCGTAAAGATATAATTTATGTCAATTCTTATGAGTTATATATAACCTTAAAAAGAGCTCAAGCAGTTAGCTTATTACTAACGAGATCATGCAACTTTACCTAGGCTCTAAATTTTGAATAGGCTCTGTTTTGTAGAAAATCGACTTTCAAAAGGCTATAGAATTTTGAAAGTTTTATTATTCTTTGTTCAAATTTCAAATTTTGTGTTTCACAGAAACTGAGTTTTATTTTCTGCACACAATCGTAAGCTGAATTTCAATGATTTTTTCAAGAAAATAGAAATGCATCACCGAATTCTTATAGGCATTTTCTATTTAGCAATATAGACAATCGTCTTAAGGAGAACAGTGTACGATAGAAATCTCAAGTCTGACTTTGAAAATAAGGTTTTCTGATATTCCTTGTGGACTTTACGATATTTTTTTTTAACTCAGAAAAGATTGGATAATGAAATTCAGCGCCTCGTTTATCGGATGGGTTCTTGGATAAATCACAAATTATTAGAATTGTATATGATTAAATACTCATTTTCTTAGTAATGCGACCATTATTTTAATTTTATTTCCACGAAACGTCAATTTCTACTTTTAGTGGTTTGATTAAGATTGAAGAAGAACTGTGTCATTTACATCCAACATACAAAATATTTTCAATACATGATGGTGATAAAGGCCGCCAATTAGCATTAGTCAAGAAGAAATTTTCGTGGAATGAAAAGTTTTCAGTTAATTCAGTCTATGGTGAATATAAATTAGAAGCATTGGATTTTCTTGGTCGTTCGTTTACATTGAAAAAAGAAGATCGTACAGTGGCAATTGCAAGCAGGAAATATTCGAGTTTGGTTGATACCTACGAAGCAGAAATTGATGGTAGTGAAGATCATCCATTCGTCTTAGCCCTGATAATTATAATTAATCAAGCACTGCACCAAAGCAGTTTTGGAGCCACTGGAACTGCTTACGTTCCTACATATAGCTAACAGTGAAACTTATGAAACATGATTTCTTTGATTTGACTGTTTTATTTTATAAATTGAATATAAATCTATCATGATGAACTTAAGTAGAGCTGACCGGCAGACGATTGACATAAGCGTAGATTGAGAGGCTAGTCAAGAAACTGAAACATATTTAGACTAATCCGTCTGTTTGCTCGTTTTGCAGCATATTGGACTATTTATGTTTTTTCGACCATCTTTATCAATTCTTAAAGACAGACAAACATAGATGGATTTCTATTTCTAGATCTTACTCTAAAAAATATAGTACCATACGGAATCATTTTTTCAACTTTCATGCTTTCGAAAAAATCCAAGATACATGCGAAATGATTGTCAAAGCTCCACGAATACTTTTAAGAGAGGGTGTGGGTGCGTGGGTGTGGGGTAGACTTCTGCTAAATGGTCACGGTCACGGTCACGGCCTCTCGTGACCGTGACCGTGACTAGTTTTCGAAAAATTGTCGTGACTGGGATCGTGACCGTGACCAAATAGCTCATGATCGTGACTTAATGGTGAAAAATTTTGAGATTAGAAATCTAATTTTTGTGAAAAGAAATCAAAATTTTAATTGATTTACGTGTTTTCTGCGTTTTTTACAGAGAAAATCTGTGAAATCAATATAAATCTTGATTTTGTAGCACAAAAATCCAGCTAGTAATCCAAAATCTCCGTGACCGTGACTAGTTTCGAAAAATTTCCGTGACTATGACCGTGCTCGTGACCAGGTAGCTCGTGACCGTGACGTGATCGTGACTAGTTTCAAAAAAACTCCGTGACTATGAACGTGACCGTGACGTGACGTGACTGAAAAATCGTGGTCACGCAGAAGTCTAGTGTGGGGTGTTGGGTGTGAGGCGTGGCTGTGGCTGTGGGTGTGGATGTGGCCCTGGGTCTAAGCCATCTATTCATCTAAATCTACACGCACACCTACATTCACACCCATTCACACCCACTCTCAAATGCATCTTACAGTCATGGATGTACTTCACCCAATCTAACTGGAGAACGATGCATGTTTGTAGTACGTGTATTAGTCGGAAAAACAATCAGAGGTAGCGGATCGATGAAAACTCAACCTCTTCAATTTGATTCACCTGCAGATGAAAGCCATATTTTCGTCACTTATCAAGATGCTCAAGGATACGTTGAATATTTAATTGCCTATTAAATAGAATGAAATCATTATTTTCTTTTATTTTCCAAACTATATATTTTTTATGTATTTCAGAGAATAGGAAATAATTAATAATCATAATTAATTGTTTTTATTTGAGAATTTTTCTTAATAAATTGTTACGAAATGATTCTTGCGTCACGTTAATCAATTCTTTCATAACTATTATTGAGGTTTGTAAACTTCTGTTCACTTTTGCTTTTGCCTCTCTGTAATGGTTTATAAATATATATATAGCAATCATTATCAGCCAGTTAGTATCTCTGCGTGAAACCACCAACTCGATCTCTACCATCATCGAGCACATTTTCTTCATTTTCTGCGCCATATGTATACCTGTTTTTTTTTATTGATCAAAGGTAAGAAAATTTTGAGTCTTCAAACTAAAGATCCTTTTCTCAACAAGTGTTAAAAGTGATTAGTAGAACAGCTACTTTCGAGAATCAATCTTTGAAACAAGTGTGTTTCATATGCCACCAATTGGCATGAGTTTCTATCATCAGAAGAACATAAAGACGTCTTTTTTTCTGTGTCAAATACAAACGAGTAATATTTCCATCATTTCAATACTTTTCGTTCTCTTTCATGGAGAATTGTGTTATCAAACAAAAACACCGTATCACATTACACCTGATCAACAGGTCTTTTGTTCTATAATATTTTTCTTTCCTTAAGAACAAACAATATTTAAGAAAAAAAACACCTAAAATATGAACAATATCTGCACATCGATGCTGATACACATTGTCATAAACTACCAAATTCATCATGATCATCAGCGATGAATGTTTCTCATGTGCACGATTTACCATTAGATTTAACATCAGCTGCGAATCAACGTCATTCATTCGACAAAAACAAGATCCTGAACAACGAATGATGATGAGAACAGATAGGCACACGATCGAATATATATCTCTGTGGTGATATCGCTTACAAAATACTTTGGTCTATCTGATTGTATCATTCAAACACAAACGAATAAGAAATATTCCTTTATTCTATACACACTGTACTCACCCGCATGTAATGACACACATGATTCAATTACACGATGCCTAATGATGTGTGAATGACGAACAAAAAACAGCTCGTCAAATTTTCATTTCTCATTGGTCTAGTTTCTTTTCATAATAGGTAATATTGTACACATGTTTATTTTTTTTAACAAATATTCTACCAAGAAATCTAACACCTATCATAGCAATTTCTACTTAATGATGCAAACTTCTTTCTTGATACGATTTCATGCTTTTGATAGCAAATTTAAAAGTTACTGCTGCACTTTGAGTATAAATATCGTGCAATGGATTTTATTGGATGATTTTTTTTATTAAACGATCTCAATTTGATTACTATGTGGATGTACCAATTCGAGTTTCCAGAAAATTTTGCATAACCATTTTTAAAGCAAATTGCATTTACACATTAGTGTCCTCTATATCTTTTTTTCTATTACTGGTCCTCACCCTCACATTCTTAAGCTATTAAATGAGAAAAAAGGAAACGTCTTCCAATCTGTCTGTAAAATATAACATCTATTTATTTCTCACATGTGTTGTTTAATGATGTATACGCCCACTTCATCTAAATAAATAATTTTGTTATGTAACACAAACCAGTCAATCCATTTCTCCTATGCTCACCTGTACTTTTGACAGTTGCAAAAATTAGTATGTTTCTGCTGACGTCAATCAATATGATTCATACATGTTATCGTTGTCATGCTTTATTAGTTTGTATTTTTTCTATTTCGTAGCAATGACAACCAAAGAAGCGCAGCTACCAATCGTTTCTTATGTACAATGATATTCAATCTGTCTACTCTTCTTTTTAGATTTGTTACTTCTTTGTTTCGCTTCGCATCATGGCATTAAATAAACATTCCAGAAGTCGTAAAAAGAACGAATTATACGAGATTGGTCCTGGTTTTTGGAACATTCGTGGTCATTTTAAAATGTTCGCTAAAATGGCTGATATCGGAACACAAATGTCCATCGTTCAATTGAGCGACGGAAATTTCGTTGTTTTTGACACAGTCGAACTCAATGATCATCTTAGAAGACAAATAGATCGACTGACAAACAATGGAGATTTGATCGAGGGCGTGGTTGGCCTACATCCATTTCATACTCGATCATTTTTGGCATTTTATCAAGCATATCCACAAGCAGCTTACTATGGAACGCCGAGACACTTACGTATACTGCCAGAAATTCCATGGTTAGGCAGTCTTGATGATTGTAATGTGAGACAAAAATGGGAACCAGATGTAGAAATGCGCATTTCAGCGGGTGAATGAAAGGATACTTTGACTATGTTTGAGAGATATTTTAATATGCGGTAGAGTTTTAAAATATTTTTCCATATCTTGACAAAAATTTCATCATTTTTTTTCTCTGAACAGAATGTTCTTTTTATTAATTAGTTTCAAAAAAAAGTCATAAAAGCTTAGGAATTCACATTCTCATAAAACAGACCTTTTAGCTATTGACAGTACTAATGATTAAAAGCGCTAGTGCAAAAAAAGTTCAGAATAGATTAGCTGCTTTAAACTTATTGGTGATCTGAACATGTGAAACAGTTATCTATTCCTATTTTAGGTGGTGAATTTATCAATCCACAAGAATCATCCAATCACTTAATGAGTGCATTCATCTACCATCGATTATCTCGTACACTTCATGTGGATGATACTATCAATTATACCGACAAGTTTGGTTTCCTTCTCAAATTATTTGGATTCCCGCACGGTGTAATAGCCTTTCATATATCGCTCACAGGTCCCGGTCTGCATCCAACAGCCGAAGCTCCTTACTTATTTCGAGATTGGATGCGCAACATGTTGAACGATTGGCCATTTGACAATATATGCTGTGCCCACTTAGATGTGAAAATAGGTGGTGCACATGCACAGGTAGCCGAACTTTTGAGGAAGACAGAACCATTGTTGGCCAAATTAAGCAAGAAGAATAAGAAGAAAAACCCAATGGGAGAATTGCCAGTTGGTAATAATTTTAATATAGACATCACTGGAAATGACTGTGGATGATTTTATCATGAAACAACAGAATCAAATCTATTTTTTGAAAATGTATTCATGTAAATTTTGTGTTTTCTTTTGAAATATCTCTGAAGAACTTTCATTATGATCGAATATAGGTTACAGTGAGTGTGAAAAGCAAAATTCTGTATCATGGGTATGTATGTCAAGACCAGCAAGGAGAAAGCCGCAATACTGAGATGTTCGTCACTGTCTGTGAAAGGGCTGTGAATGGGTCTAAATTTTTAACTTTATACATCAACATTCCTTTTAGATCGTCTCTCACAAAATAGAGGAAGAATGAAATCAAAGGCATGCTTTATGCTAGTGGTTAGACATATTATTCTTCTATTCTGTTTGTTTCGCAATGCATCGAATATGTAACTAATCTTTTTTGTATCATTTTTACATTGAAGCACGTAAATTTATTTTTACGTGCAAGTAGAAATTGGATAACTGCCGTGAAAATCATATCTTCTATATGAGTTTTTATTTTATTGAAGACAATGTGTGAGCTTCCGATAACCTATCTGATATCATCATCAGATACATGATGACACGCGAAACGTAGTTTACATGACTCGTGAAAAAAAAATAGATATATAGGTTCTGTGTGACATCTGTTCGAAATAATTGTACATCTGTTCTTTCGAACAGATGTCACATGGAATCTATATATCTATTAGTTATGGGTGTGCGTGCGGCTGTGATATGTATGTTATCGTTCTTATTATCACAAAATAAGCATCGTGATGGAATGAGAACAAAACGGAGCAAAAGATAATCCGCTTTCGCCAGGAATCGCGCCATGCATGTTCTGCTTACCGGGTAGCTGTACTGCCGCTATACTAGAAAGCGTATCTCCTCTCTGTCTTACGACCGGATGGGAACAATCAGATCGTAACACTGTAGCTTCAATTATTTCACACCCACACTCTATCTGTTTCTAAAGTTTTTCTCCCTTTTAACAACTATCGATGGATATAAAGTTTCAAAGAACTACACATTCCATACTAGTTTCCAATTCTAATGAAATATTTATCAGACATAGAAATTCTGCGTTGACTGTAGATGTACCCTGCATCTCTCAATAGGTTTACTTTGACATATCTTTTGCCTTTACAAAGGATACTCTATAATCATACAAAATGAGGTCAATTATGTAATAAATTACAATGATGACGAACCGTTACGCTTTATTTTGATAATATAAATTGATATTGAAGTGACTTGATAAAGTATGTATGGGATATTTTGATGAATGTTAACTTAATAGAAATATTTTAATGAATTTCCTCATAGAAACAGCTATTATCATAAGTAAAACTTTCTTGGTATGCAAAGAAAATACCATTACGATCAATCTTTTTAAAAAAGTAACATGCACAAACTCAAAAAAAATTCTGGACCGGTCCGAACCGGCCGTTTATCGTTACGGGTTGCAATTCTGCCATGTCAAACGTATTTCTCACATGAAAGTTCAGGTTGAGATAACTATGACAATTGTCCTTTACCTTTCTTTATACCCACTGTATTATATGATGATTAATATCTTTCATTATCGACATATACTAACAGTGGTTCAGAATTCATGAATCGAAGCGTATAATAATTGATTATCTTTATTACAATACTCATAAATATATTGTAATTCATATTTTAATCCGCAAAGGAATTGCACTAACAGCTTTTATAACTAATTATATTTTTCAAGATATTTGGTTTTTTTGATTTGTATAAGATCATGCGTTCAATGCAATGTTAGCTGATATTGACTCATTGCTATATTCCTATAACTATAATTATAATTAGATATGTTTAGTGAATTCATCATCATCTTGATGATTTTTTGAAATTAATGAAAATTGTTGTATATCTTCAGCTAGATAACATATTTCCCGTTCAATATTTTCAGTTTGAATATTTGACAATGAATTTTTTTCTCGTGAATCAATATTGTTTTGTAAGCAATTTACATTTGGTATAATTATTTTGTGTCATTGATATATTTGCTTCAGTTGATTAAAGTTTTTCTTGTTCATGTAAATATTTATCTATAATGACATCAGTGTGTAGATACGGATAAAGAGAAAACAACACCCACACCCCATCATTATAGTTTTTTATGGCATTTTCTAGATAGCATTTTATATCACCCGAGCAATGACGAAACTATCTCAATTGAGACAATGCTTTCGTCTCTCTCTCTCTCTCTCTTTTAGGCATAAATAACAAGCTCACATAGTTATAGTATCAACTCTGGCATATCCAATAGACTGTGAGATTCGATAAACGCTTCATTTGATTGAGTATACGTTTTATCTGAACCACAAGAACGAAGAATCAGCTATGTGGAAAAAAACATGCTTTAACAGACTGTTTGTTTTCAAATTCTCTGTACATAAAACAAAAGATAGGCTTCAGACGAAATAATGTCATTCAGTTGTGCAAGATTCACGTGCGACTCATTGAAACAATAACTGAATGCGGAGATTACATTTCCGCACCCATTTTTACATATTTCCTTTAGTAGTATTGATTATGATTGAATCTCATTACGAATCCGAATGACATTTTTGGTATTGTCAATATTAATGAGTTTTATTTTATTTTTGGCTAGAACTTGTCACAATAAGTTGATCTCGATCAATTATATTATTCATGAATTTCATGCTCATCAGTATCGTGTACTTTTATACTGGCGAACAGTCATCAACTTCCAGACATATACATTGATGGTGGTCTTGTCTATGATAGACCAGATGTTCATGACGAGCGTTGCAAATGCCATTTATACTTGGGCATTAAATTCGGTGATAAAATTTATTATGGAAGTTTTACGTTTTTTTTTTTAAAAAGAAAATTAGAAAATGTTACAGCACCTGAGATACTTTATTTTTATCATATTGTATTTGCCAGTGTTATTATTTTTTTCTCTTTTGTATACATGGATCTTTTTATAACATACATTTATTTTTTAAATAAACTGTTAAGCGATTAAAGTATATTTTTAAAATAGGCACAATCAAAAAAGCTAATCATCACAACAGTGTTGAGCTGACTTTTTTAGCAAATAATTAATTCGACTATTATGTTTTCGAATGCAAGTTCAGTTAAAGTCACCTTATATCAGACACATTGTATTCTTTTTCCAATATTAAACATTCGACTTGATTTACTATAATTATAAAACTATTACAATCGATTCATGAATACAGCGACTAGCTTTACTCGAACTTTCATCTATCTTGTCTTATTTGTAATTATTTGTTCTTATGAAACTAAGTATAAGAAAATGAAGTCTATTTTCAATAATCTCTGTAAGTAAAAATCATACCTGAAATGTTATTGAAACAACGTGTGCTGATCATTTTAATAATTAATATTTAACCAATAGATAAGTTACATCTAGTCACCTTCCTGAATTTCTCAGTCATGTATGTATTATATTTGACAAATAATTTTTCTTATAACAGAACGAATAGTTAGAAAAGTGCATGGCCGATATATTTATTCTAGAGCCCTGCAGTTCCAAAAAAAATGGAACCGAGAACCAAACCGAGAACAGGATTTTTCTGTTTCTCTTATCCGAAACCGGAGCCGGAACCGAAACCATGAAATAAAAGAGGATGGAACCGGAACCGTTAGGAACCGATATTTTTCTTGAGGGTGAGAGTTTCAAGATGTGTAGATGTTGCAAGGTGCACATTATATCAGCACCATTCTTCATTTATCCATGAAAAATTTTCGTAGTAATCCTGGTTTTCAAGAAAAAAGCTCTTAAGTTAGTTAAAACGGAAATTAATAAACAGCAACCAACAATACTATTCACTACATGTACAACTACTACTCCACCACCTGTTAGTACAAATTCACTTGACTCTCAATAGACAACACCAAAAGGTCCTCTTTCATACTGTTTTGATATACCACAAAATTCCTTAACATTGTCAACAACACCGTACGAATTAGATAAATATATGTCATCAAATGTTCCATTCAGTGGACATGATGATGTTTTATAATTCCGCGACAACAGAATTTAAAATTACCGATCTTATTTTCTATAGCTCAAGATTTTTATCCTTACAAACATCGAACACCATTGTAGAAGGACTTATCTCGTCTGCAAAAAATACAAGTATCGATAAACGCATCGATCTTGGTACAGAAAAAAAAATACTCTATTGTTATTTTTTTCAGAAAAATTTAACATTATTAAAATCATGTGATGTAAAAAATTGATGAAGTTGATACAACTGAAACGAAAAGAAAGATGGTTGAACAGTCATCTTCTACAGTGTCCTGCCTAAACTAAATAATAATCTATTACTACAACAACAAAAAGACGTTTAGAATGAGTAACGAAGATGATATTGTTCTTTGTGATCATGACCATGGAGAGGATAAGAAAATGATGAAGTAGCTCTTTTTTAGAACTTGTAATATAAATATTTCATATGAACATATTGTATGTCAGTGTTTCAACTCATTCTTTGACTTTTTCTTTTACCTTTTGAAGCAGCTACTTATTTGATGAAGTAATAAACACGAAGAGTCCCGAAGATAAAATGTAGAAATTTCTAAAAAAACTCAATTACTCGGCATTTTGTATGTTACGGTAAAATCATCGGTTCCTAGAAAAAATTTTAGAAACCGAAAAAGGAACCGCTTTTTTTCGATTTTGCTAACCGGAACCGCAGGGCTCTATACTTCTGCCATGATGATGTGCTAGTTTGGTTGAACGTACACTATAGATAACGATCTCATCCACAATTTTGTTTTGATATCCATGTATAATGGAGATATGGATGTAATGGTGTCGTTATTGTTTCGAGTATGGGTAAGTTGTCGAAGAGAAAGAACTGAATATAGAAGAAGAATTCCGATTCTCCGACTCCGATTATCTTTGGTCCAACTTTAGGAACAATCATTTTTTTCGTAAAAAAGCCTTTCTCTGATCAAAAAAACTCAATCTCAAAGTTACCAAAAACCGATTACAGATTTGGATTCTCGGATTCCGATTACTTTTGGTCAAACTTCATAAAAAATATCCCTATCGTCTTAATATGGGTGCATATGACTCAACACGTGCTTGCGAACATGCAAACTCATTGTATTTCATATGCCGCTCTCTTCAATCGAGGGAATAAGTCAATTGATTGATTTCTTTTTTTTTTCATTCAAAAAGACGTTCGCATTGAAAATATTAAAGAAATTGAAATGAATATGAAATAATAAATTTTTCTCTATTCAAAAAAAGTTTTAAATTATCTACCTTAAAATAAACGAAGCCAAATATGTGCATTTTTGTTTTTTCGATCGGGTAGAACATAGATTTTTTTAAAATAAAATACGAATCCTTATGACTACAAAGGAAATAGCATATAGTGGAAAAGCATTTGTTTAGTTTGTGCGTAGATGATGTTATTTTCAGGCGATGCAACAAAGCGTTCAGCGAAAGTCCAGAAAGTTCGTCATTATTATTCTCATACGATGAAAAGAAAACGACGATCAAGCAATATTGTTCATATGACCATTCGACTTTCAAACAATCAAATATTGACAAAGAAAAATTCAGGCAATCGTCATGATAATTTGTCTTCCGTTAGTCATTTTTGTTTCTATTACAACACAGATTCAGTTCGTTATATCCGAATTTGAATCACTGAAAAATTTCATCAATGATCTCATTCAATTTCTTTCTCATTGCAGTCAAATAGATATTTTAGTCATTCGACTTCGAACTTTCAACAAAAGAACGATTCTTTCAAAACCAATACTAACGATAGTCAATCTGTACAGAGCAACATTTTAAAAACTGGATTACGTATATCATCATTATCCAGAGTAACTTCTCTTAAAGTACTAGTAAATTCCTTATGAGACAAAATCAATACAATATATTTTTATCTTTCTAATAAATTAATTGCGACAATCACTTTCGTATTCAAGTAAGATAAGCACTTCGTTATTGGTTTTACAATATGTCGTTCTTTAAATGAGAGTAGTACATGGAGACCGAGTCAGATCAACGAGGTACTACAGAAAATTATCACAAAGATCCAAAGAAAAAAAAGAAATGTAGCAGGCAAGTATTTTTTCTTGTCTTTTATGTGTTTCATGATGATTATATATTGAAGATGAGAAGCAGCGTGGTTGATCTTTGGTTGTGTATTACCTTATTTGATGCTTGCCATTGCTGCTGCCATAGCACTTCTTATTCTTCGCATCCAATCAACAACCTAAACGACACAAGGTAAGTAACAGCATATTATTTGTTTATTTACATAATTGTTTATATAATTCCAAATCTTTTCATAGATGAATTGATTTTTCTCTCACGAGGAAACATTCCCAAGTGATACCCGCCGTTTCAGCTCATATTGTACCCAAAAGTAGATCTCTGTAAGACTAGAGAAAGTCTAAAAAGGGTTCGTGCCATTGCGCCTTTGGAGCCGAGTTATGCCTAATTTATTGAATGATCGACCCTTTTTCGGGTACTGATCGAAAAATCAAATTACGAAGTTTCCATCTGAAATTTCTAACATAGATAGATATAGTTACACCTAGAATATCCTGGAAGTTTCAACCGAATAGAATGTTCCTTTGTCGAGTTATTGCATTTTCAATTAAACTCGACTTTTGTGAAATATCTGTCGCAAATGACTATTTTTTGGAGATCCAATATCTCCACATAGGAACATTCTATTCGGGTGAAACTTTCAGGATATTCTAGGTGTCACTATATCTATCTATGTTAGAAATTTCAGATGGAAACTTCGTAATTGGATTTTTCGATCAGTACCCTAAAAAGGGCCGAAAATTCTGTAAATTAGGCATAACTCGGCTCCAAGGGCGCACTGGCACGAACCATTTTAGACTTTCTTTAGTCTTACCGAGATTTACTTTTGGGTACAATATGAGCTGAAACGGCGGGTATCACTTGGGAATGTTCCCTCGTCAGTTAGAAATGCTTCACAATATGATGTTGCGATGCAAAAATTGATACTTGTATTATTATCTAATAGAAAACGTCACCTTTTACTGAAATAAGTTTAAATGAAACATGCATTTAGCCTTGACGACTAAATTAATTTGAGAAGATTTGAAACTACGATGTTGAGAATTCTTTACTTATTCCTATAGTTTTCACAGTATGAAGAAAACTTATGTAGTTGTATGATCACTTGCATGAATGAAGCTAACATAAATTTTCAGCTAGAATTTAATCTACAAGCGAAGACATTTGGATTTCATCTAAGAATTTGATTGAAAGTCCTATTTTTCAAATAACATTCAAATATTTATCTCTAATGTTCTGTCTTGGTACTGCATCTACAACGTCAGGTACAGCTACGACTTCAGCTACGATCTCAGGTGCGACCTCAACGACAGCTACAGCTTCATCGAGCAATCCATGTGCGTATAGATACAACGATTATTTTTATTCAATATTGAATATTCTCAGCTTTTGTTCTTTGATTTTAGGTTTTAATGGAACATATTGGAATGCTATCGGTGTTACATACGCAGGGAATGACATACGTGGCACTGCTTTAAATCAATTATCTGCGCCAACTTGCATATTTATTGGGCTTTTACTAAATCAAGTGAATTATCCATACGGTATATGGGTAGATTCGAGCTTAAATGTATTTGTGTCAGAATATCGAAATCAGTGTGTGACAATATGGGCTCCTGGTGCATCATCAAATGTTGTCGTTGCTGGTATTTCAGGTTCATCAGGTACTTAGAAAGGCAGAGAGCCTATCTATCGTCCTATGTGAATGATTATAATTGTAATAAAGAAATTATAAAGCGTTCAAAGTTCTCTAATAGTTATTTTCAACCGAAAATCCTATTAATTCCTTCATAGGTTGATAATAAGATCTCACTAGTATGTGCGATTTAACGTTTTTGAAAAGCAGAACAACATTCATTCAGAAGAGTGATTCATTTCATTTGTCCTCAAAACGAACTATTTTGTATCTTGGTGAAACGTCTTCGACGACAAAAGAACGTATTTCGTCATATCACTCCTAATAATTATTTGCATATTTTTTATCGTCTGGATTGTTTCATCCCTTTCCGTCAGTTTGCATCGAACGATAGAATTTATGAATGTCCAATTTGACAGAGTCAGGTGTACAATAACAATTTTCCTTTTCTTTTTCATCATTAGGCTCGACAACAAATTTATTGTCAGGACCTGCTGGCCTCTATTATGATGAGGCTAATCAAAACTTATATATTAGCAATACGGGTGTCAGTGATAATGTGATGAAATGGTAAGTAGGCGCTTCAAGTGGTACGATCGTGGCTGGTCTTGTTGCAAGTTCCGGATCAAGTTCAAGTCAATTACAAACTCCAGCAGGAATAATATTAGATCAATGGCAAAACATATATGTGAATGATCGTGATAATTCTCGAATTCAACTTTTCTGCAATGGTAGTTCGATAGGTATCACTATTGCTGAAAGTGGAACTGGTGGAAGTAGTTTATCCACTCCATATGATATCAAATTAGATTCACAAAATAATTTATATGTTATTGAAAATGGTGCTCATCATGTTACGAAATTTGCTAAACTATAAGAAATATCAACCGATGTAATTCTTCTCCATTCAACAACGTTTTAACAATCATTCTATCTTCTCTTTTTACTCAGTTATAAAGCCACCACATTATTTAATGTACTGAGGGTGGGTGTGTGGGCGTGGGCGTTGGTGTGAGTGCGGATGGGTGGGGTGTGAGTGTGGATGTGGATCTGTGTGAGCGATGTGGATCTTCATCGTATTAATTCACACCAACATCTAAACACCCATACATTAATGCAGACGCTAACGTTGTAATAGAAAACAATGCACAAAATTATAATTTATTCCAAGAACAAGGAAATTATTAGGATACAAAGACTCCAGTAACAAATCTTCAATTCAATAGCTCCATAGGCAGCGCTATTTGAAGAAGGCGTGGAACACACAGATAAAAATTTATCAAGAAAGAATTTTTTCTGTGAAAAATTATGAGGGCACAAGCTGATTTATAGACTCTCTTCTCTTAAATTTCTTCAGCAAACAAAGTGTGATTATTAAAGTCTTATTTGAAAAATCTAATATCTGGCAAAAACTGTCTTTCTATAATAGAATTTGTATCAAATTATAGAACGTAGCGTGTATTCTAAAAAGTAACTATTTTAGAACACAGAATAATGGGATTTCAACTAATTAAGATTGATCAGAACTGCCAGGTGGCCATAAACTCAGGCTGAATTTTGAAATTTTCGTTGGTCTGATCCATCCATATAATATTCGGCCTGGATAACACATCAAGCATACCAAAATTGTTGGCTTTGTGTCATAAAATATTAATTTCTCTAGTAGTAAAAGCATAAAACGACGTCTCAAGCTGATGATTTGTGTACCAATTTTCGTCAATCATGATCTTAATTCAGGAAATATTTTTATAATGAATAATGATAATCAACATCCAATTAGATTTATTGATTCTGCAATTATGAAATTTATTCGTAAACCAACAGAATTAAATATAATGTATTCAGAAAATTTATATCAATCTCTTCGAAGTATTTCTATTAATTGTCCTTCGTGTTAATCTATTCAAGTTCCAATATTTGCTCAACAATTTCGACATCAATCATAACTTAATCTATTGATCAAATTATTAATCATCCTTGGTTTTATACCAATTGATTTATTTTTATTAAAAATTCTCATTTCATTTTTTAATAGACACAGTTTTCTTTATAGAGATAGAATTAGGGGATATTTTAGTTTAATAAAAGGTATATTGCACTCAACATGAAGAAGTAGAGATTATGGTCGTGCTTGTCCACAATTTTTTGCTGAACAACATGAACTTACACCAGGATTTTGTCTGACAACACAAGCCATTACATCTAAATTGCATTGTCGACAATTTCCCCCTAAAACACCAACAAATGAAACTGTAATGAATGAAATTTCACTTACACAAATAAACCCAACTGATAGCACTGCAGCCATGTCGTTTATAACAAGCATCATGAGTGTCACAACACTTGCCTTTATTTCCACAACTTTTAACAACAGCATCACATCCATAATTGTCTCGTATTAAATCAATTGGATCAATTTCATCTTGATTTTCTCGTCGAAAAGTAACTGAACAATGAATAATAGCGATGAATACGCTAAGAAGAATAAATGTCAATCGAACACAATTCATTATTATTGTTTAATATATCCTCTAGAAAATGACAACTTTTATTCAAAAATATTTTTATTAACCCTTGAAGAGCGAAGCCCGTATATGTACGGTTTGAAAATTCCAGTAGAAATGGAAATCTCTGGCTTTGTTCAAGTAGATTCTTTGAGTGTTTTATTCATTTTCCTATCTCAAAATCCTCTATTTGTGTCTTTGCAACAAGAATCAGTATAACAATTATGATAGTTAATACGTTTCAAGTTAGAATTGCTTCTGGCACTACGATTTTATTCTTTTTATAAAGAAAAAGTCCGCCTTCAAATGGTTAATTCAACTTACTTTATTCAATAAAATTGATTCTATTATGAAGTGCAAATGATCAAAGTGTCAATGCACCTTATCTTTTATAAGAATAAAAACTATCGAACAAACAGATGTTCTTGCTTCTCACAATATTTCATGTTGATATTTTATTTTGCTTTTAATCAACAAAGCAAAAACACACCCACGGATTTGTTGTCTCTATGTATGTCAATATTATTCGTTCGTTCTTGAAATTATTTCATATTGCATAGACCTCATAAAAAAATATTTCATTATTTTTATCATTGAAGTCTTCTAAAAACTAATTTCACCATTGATGTAACAGCAAGGTCTTTTTTCTTAATATAATAAATGGTTCATAAGGAGAAAAATCTCATAAAAATTAAAGTAACATAAATATGAGAAAGATGATTAAGGGGGCTTATTCCCTCCCCCTCGACCGCCATTTTTTTTCAACCATTTTGTAGAGAATTTAAAACTGCATATACCCTCAAATTTTTACTGAAGACGAACGGACTTTGATGGAGCTGGGATCCTCACAAGCCATATAGTCTTTATAGACCCCCCTAGGGTATGCATTTTTGAAAAATTTTCAAACTCAATATTTTGACTTAATTTTTATATGGTTTTATAGAGCATTCAAAGTTGTATATGCTCTAAAATTTTCATAAAGATTGGATGAGTATTCTTTGAGAATTACTGATTTTTCTATTAAGTGCATTTTTTCCTGTCCAATAGTATTTTTTTTAAACCTTGCTCGCGATATCAAGCCTATAGTGCGTTGCAAGAAAAATCCGTTTCGGCAGAAAGATGCGCCATCAAATTCTGGGTGTAGTATGTGAGACAGATTTTTCTTTCGCAAACACATCGAAA
Organism: Rotaria sp. Silwood1; assembly: GCA_905250075.1. Lineage (NCBI taxonomy): Eukaryota > Metazoa > Rotifera > Eurotatoria > Philodinida > Philodinidae > Rotaria > Rotaria sp. Silwood1. The sequence continues at coordinate 232,401 of CAJNOP010000122.1, read as the reverse complement.
GAAACGCATCCTCAGTGAAATGTGTGTGAAAATGAAAACGCATAGTTTTAACCTAATGTTTTTTATGACGTATTTTGCGTTTTCAGAAAAAGTAAATAATTATGTGTTACATATCGTTTGACAGAAAATTTCATAAGCAATAAAATCATATATAAACTTACGAGAAAATACTATGGCATGATGACGTTGAACAGACATATATTTGCTTGTACTAAGATGTACTGTAATAGATTATTAAATATTTTTACAAAAAACTTTTCAAAAACTCTATTTTTAGTTTTACAGTTTTATAAATAGCTTTCGGGAGAAGCTAATATTTTTTATGATTTTTCAATAATCAAATTTCGAAATATGGGAAAAAATTCAAAACCGTTGGATGCATGGAAATAAATATACTTAGGGTATACCAAAAGTTCGAATTAAAATGTTTAAAATATAATAAAACAGTAAATATTGAACGTTGTATTATGGAAATATATAGTGTAACGTCTCATCTTTAATAATCTGTAGAGCAGCTCTATTTTGGATTTAATTCTAACATCTTGCTAGATAAAATTTATAGTACTTATGGCCAAGAAAAGATCCTGACAACATAAAACCAGAATACGAAAAGAAAGAGATATTCGTAGTTTTATTTTATTAAATGTTCAAAATAATCACCATTATTTTCTATACAAAGTTTCATCCTTTCTAACAGTTTATCGGAAGTCTTTTTAAACTCGCTTATTAGAATATTCTTCACTATGGTAGAAATCTTCTGAGCCAGCGATTCTTCGTTTGTGTGATCAGCTAAATTCATCTTGATATAATCATTTAGCCAAAAGTCACACGATGCAAGATCTGGTGAATGTGATGGATGTGGGATTATTTCGATATCTTCCTCTGTTAAATAATTAACAACATCTCGATGAGTATGAGGACGACCACATTATCATGAAGCAGTTTATATTTTCTGCGTGATGATTTTCCTTTCTTTCTTATTTCATTGATAACTGGTATGAGACAATTTTCAATATAGTAGTTGTGATCAATAGTCTTGCCTTTATCTACTTTATGTATAAGAACAGGACCAGTGATTTTAAAGAATAAGCAAAACAGTGTTCTAGGTTCAGATCTATTCCGACGAACAACGGTCCTTAGTATTTCATTTTCACCAACTCAGGTAGAATTGCTTGACTTCTGACCAATCTGTCTGTGATAAATCCATGTCTCATCATCAGTAATAATATCACATAACCGCCATGTTCCGTTTCTGAATTTCTCTAAATTTTGACGACAAATTCTAAATCGTTCTTGTTTTTGTTCGTCAGTGAGTTGATGAGCAACCCAACTTGATGTAACTTTTCTCATTTTTAGACAATCATGAATAATTCGTTCTATTGTACCACGAGATAGACCAGTCTCAACCGTAACATCATCATAAGTTGAGTTTGGGTCATCTTCGATAACTTGTCGAACACGCTCAATATTTTCATCTGTAAGTACCAAAATCGAACGACCATATCGAGGATCATCACTGACATCCTCTCTTCCTTCACGAAAACGTTTCGCCCATTTTCAGACCATTGAATATGATGGAGCATCAGGACCCAATGCTTCTGTAAGTTCGTCGAAGATTGTTTTTGAATCTATTCCCAAAATAGTTCGAATTCTGATATAGTATCGATTAAATTCATCAGTCACGTTTAATAGATCGTTTTAAAGTTGAAATCAGATTCTATCACGATTTGAGGTCGGGAGCGGTACAAATGAGCTGACAGTGAATGACCTCTTATCTATATATAGTATCGAAATGTAATATTCTAGAACATGACGTCATAAAATGTGATGAGAAAGTGACCAATGGAAAGTTCCACAATATACTTGGACATTGGACAAGGATTAGTTAAATATTAGCATAGACGCTAAATTATAGACTTAATCTAGCAGGATGTTAGAAGTAAATCCAAGATAGAGCTGCTCTATAGATTATTAAAGATGAGACGTTATACTATATACTCCCATAATAAAACATTCAATATTTACTGTTTTATAAAATTTTAAACATCATGATTCGAACTTTTGGTACACCCTAAGTATTTGATAATAAATACTTTCGGTTTCTTTAAGAATTATTTCTACCGAGATCATTCAAAAAGCTTCACTGTAGTAGACTTCTTGTTTGGTTTTAAAGAAGGAACAAGCAGAAAACCAAATAACACTTATGATTTAAAAATGAAAATACTCTTCGACATGAGAACTAAATCTTCTCAATCTTCGTTTTCTTATATATTCGGAACCAAAATGATCAATATGTTGTTGCAATCCCTGATAAATTTTTTTATCATTCACTACAGATTTCGAAAGTTTTGAGAAACCAATCAAAAATTCAATAAGAGAGCATACATTTTTCTACTATTTCAAATAAAAACGAAATAGAATATTAAAAAAGAACGATTAATATATAAATCTATCATAAGACAGATTAGAGATTAAAACTAATCATATTTTTGTATTTTTTTTGTTTCTCAAGGACAATCATGACAATTTATTCCGGAGCTGTGATATCCCCATCACCCACGCTTTTTTTTCATAATTATTACATCGATCCATCGATTAAATTTCCATCCACAAGATTTTAATATACCAACATGAGTAAAGCCAGCAATACGATGTGAACTAATTGATATTTCATTGACTGAATCACTAATAGATGCAATCATTTTTCAAACACCAACTAATTCAGCTTCGGACAGCAGAGCATTCAACAATAGACGACCATAATGTTTGCCACACATGTCTTTATCAAGATAGATCGTTGACTCCATAGAGAAACGATAAGCAGCTCGTGGTTTAAACCAAGTACAGTAAGCATAACGAATGATCGAATCTGCTTCTTCTGCTAAAAGATAAGGCATATTATTCTTAAGAACATCCTCACATCGACTAGCCATTTGATCTATGGTAGGTGATGTAATTTCGAATGTACATGTACTACTCAATACATAGTAACTGTAGATTGCAGTAACGGCTGCAATATCAACTTCGCGGCTAGGACGAATGGTTAACATAACAGTTTTGAATAGTAGATGACAATCTTATGTGGTTGATAAACAGAGTATGAAGATTTTCAGTATTCTTTTGCTTTAGTCGTTTCTATTTACATATAAAACACAACACTATTTTATCTTTCCACACGTGCAAACCATTGTGAAATCAAAGCACATCATCAATATCTACACTTCAATTCACCCTCTTAAGACGTTGATGATGTTCGATTTAGAAAATTTTGTATGACAATTATGTCATCTAAATTATATCGAGTAATTTGACAGATCAATATAGATTAGAGTTGCATTGTATCAGGAAAAGATAAGAGTGACATTTTCTTTCTACATACTTTTCTTGCTATCTCACTGGTACTTGTAATCGACAAAAGGCAACGCAATTCTTCTGAAATGTGCTTTAATTGGAATTGATTTTGCTGAATGAACAATAAAAGGTCGAAAATTTTCTAACAATAGAAGCTGGATACTTTAATAAACTATTGTTACCAAGTTTACATTTGTCCGTTGCATATATTGACACCAAATCATTGATTGTGTACTAACAAAAAGAACAACTTTTTTCTCCAAAGTAGATATTGATATACCACTACGACCTATAAAACAAGACCGACAAAAATTACAAATTTACCTAGCATTCGCCATTAATGATGAAATCTATTTTCAGTTCCTCGCATATAATATAATCCGATGAATGTTAGCATTGTTTCCGTGCATGCTATTACATTTGAGATATTAACTGGTGGGCACATTCATTCTAGTTATGCTCTGCCATTGTTCATACGTAAGTGTTAATAAATGAGCATACGTATAATCGACTAGATTTAACTTTCTGTACTGATGCATTTTCTTTTACTTTTTACGCTACATTAATCGAGTTCAAACCAACTTGTGTTGTCTAGATGTAATTGTTTTCGATTTCGAGAATAAGAATCACGAATTCCAAGTAAACAGGAAATGTAGTGATTCTTTCAACTGTGCAAAACAAAACGATAGAATTGGAAAAAGTTAGATACGAACTACATTTTCTAGACAATCCTAGATTTATTGAGAGAAATATATTGGACAGGATGACACCACATATGTTAATATTCTACGAAGAACTCATAAAAAAATCAAAACTTTGATTGGTAGGCTCATAAATACAAACAATGATCTCTTTCACTATACAATTCTGTGCAAGAATTTTTCTTTCTTTTTTTATATCGTAAAAATATAAGTTCCGAGTACACAAGCTTTATAAATGGTTCTATCATATACTTGATCTAGTATTTAGCATTAACGATTAAATCATACTCAATAAAATACAACCGACTTGTATGAGACTTTATCAATCTGACCATGTTATGTCAGGAGAGACATCTCTGCTGACATTAGAATATTCTGTCATCTTCTATGGCGCAATTATATAGTTTTTATGGAAAGTATTTATCTGTAATGCAATGACTTGTATCAAGATAGGACCATACTTTGTCAATAATTACCATCTTTTGTAATCATTAATTGCATAATCAATGATGAATAAACCCAAATCCTAAATCATCGCTATTAAATGGCAGTTAGATACAATCGATATTTTGCTTAAATACCATCATCAATAGTCAAGATAGAATAGTAGGGAGTTAAAGATCTCCCTGAAAGAAAATAAATAAAATGTAGTAAAATAGAGAGTGTAATGACATAATGTATTTTTTCATTTATTAGAAATGTAGAAAAACACATCTATTATAGAAATTTATGAATTTTCGATATTATTTCAAACTCATCTTCAGATGAACTACTAAATGTAATATTACATGTTGGAGTTATTATGAGTACATTCGAATTATAAACAACATCTAAAATAGGTTTATATTGGATATGTTAATAGATATAGTTATGATGTCAAAAATATGGTAAAGATATTAACTGATAGTGGTAATAGTCATGCAAGTGATCTCAATTAATGTTGGCATTAGATTTAGTAGTTCATCTGATGATGACTTTGAAAGAAAGTCGAAAATTCATGAATTTCTATAATAGATATATTTTTCTTCATTTCTAATAAATGAAAAAATACATAATGTCGTTACACTCTCTATTTTACTGCATATTATATATTTTTTCTTTCAAATTAAAACTGTATTGCTCAATTAAATTTATTTGATAAAAATCTTCCTATTGAAGTCTTCTTGCTTTATGTCTGCTCTTTCTACTTCGATTAATTTTGCAAATAAATTTATTTCTTTTTCTTTTCTCTTTGCTTTTCTTGCATTGAGTTTTGTCCAAAGAATTTTCACTTGGGTGCAGAGGTACCTTCTCAAGATCTCGACGGATATGTGCGTAATTGACCACGCTGATTACGGATGCGCTATTTTTTTCTTCCAGGAACTCTGCCTTAAAAATCCCTCCACAGTGATATGACTATTGTAATATTTTTCTTTGCTGAAATATTGTGAGAAATGAGAGAAGTTTTCAAGAGTAATGTAAAAAAGTGCGTAAGATGACGAGTGATAGCATATTTCTATATCATCCACAATAATAACGACAATGATGCAATATTAAGATGTGCTTCATTTACATATTAGCAAAGAACAGAAAAACAAAATCGTTTGCACTATCACTGTTGTCGAACTGAATAAATTAATATTTGTTGATGTAGTTAAATCAAACAAACCGTGATTTCGTCTCTTATTTCGTTTGAATATGAAGTTCACTTAAATACGAAAGCGGTCGACTTTCGAGAAGGTCACTTCTAGATACAAAATAAACTCGATACTGATTCATTTTGTTTTAATAAGGACTGTTTGTTACACATGATGAAAGTTTTCATTCGTCTCTTTGACAGTACAAAAATGTGTCCCTTTTTTTTCATTCCTTGCCTATCAAATGTATCATTTCATGAATTGCACTCATATCCACAACCCAAATCCTGGCTGAAATAAAAATTTGATTGCATTAAGTGAGTAACGTTTTATCCATTAATGTCACAACTTTTGTTATAAAATAAATACAATTTTTACCATACTGTTGCAGAAACTAATTCGTTAATCTAACCATAGTGATATTTTGATCACTGAGTAATTCTGTTGTTTGTCAATCAACGATTCGAAACCCAACTATGGTTTCGTCTTTCCTATAAGACGATAATACATTCAAATAGTGTGCGATTCTCTTTTTTTTTTTCGTTCTTGCATTTGCGATCGAATTATAATGCTGCAAGCTTTTTCTGCATTGTTACAAGAAAAAAAACCAACAGAACACATCAAGTTGAAGTCGATCAAAGATTTTTCTTTGTAAAAACAGAATCATCAACTATATTAAAAAAATAACAATTGTCAATAGGTTTTTTTTCTCCATCTCACTCTATTATTTCTATTCTCAACTTGCCAACGACCAAGAAGACATTGATTGAAGTAAGATGGCTTTATTTGATATTTCCTTGAATAATTTTATTGTTAATCTCTTTAGAAAAAATGACAACAGCAATCAAATCGAATCAATGTTCGATATGTCAAAACAGTGTAGCCGAATGCATGTGTCCAGAATACCAAAATTTATTTTGCGACAACCATTTTAACGCGCATTTTCAACAATTGTCGAAGCAAGTCACTCATGAAATAATCGGAACTCATCATCTACTTTTCGGCGAAGCCGACACGACCAAACAATCGAATGATTCTCACGTGAATCTTGCCTGTCAAATTGATGAACAAGAGACGAAAACGGTCAAGAAAGTTCAAGAGACAACTGGACGAGTTCGCCATCAGGTCAATGAATTGCTCAATCAAGAAAAAGAAATTTCTGCAGAAAATTTGACCACTAACATTCATAATTGTGGACAGATGGATGATTTAACTTCAGACGATGTTGAACGAACTCGACCGGACATCAATCACTTGCCACTTTTGCTGGGAAAAGTCAATCAATTCAATAAATCTGAAGTGATTGCCATCAAGAACAATGAAATTGATCGTCATCATCTAAAATATAATAAGGACCAGTTACAAAGGGGTGAGTGAATCAAAGATCGTCAGATGTTGCGCTTTCGGACGTGCTCTTCTATCGACTATTTGATACGAAAGTTCACGTTGACGTTCTTGTTGCATTGAGTAAAAGTGAGCACAGGACGAAACGTGCTTTGATCGAAAATTGAAGGAAAAAACAATAAATTGTTTCATTGTTCTCTACCTATTCAATAAGGAATTTCAAATCCATTCAATTTTGTTATATGAAAACAGCAATTTTGAGATTCAATTATTTTTTCACTCAGATTTAAGTCGACGATTACCATGTTAGTTTATTTCTGTTCTGGTCAAAAATACACCGATCTTTTTCTCTTCTTTTGCCGTTTGTACATTAGAAAACCTCGTTTCTTTTTTTTTTCAATTATCGACAATTCGATAAATGATGCGATCACATTGCAATAATTTATTGTCTATACTGCTCGTCATGTGATCCATTTTGAGCGAGATTCCGACTATTTGTCACACAAAATTTGCATCCAATGGTTGTAATGAGACAAGGAAATTCATCTTTATCTGGCAATTTAGTGCAAGAAAAGATCGATCGAGATTGAAAATAATAATGTCCGACGAATAGCAAAGTCCTTTTGTAGTTCGAGATTTTTGTCTGATCGCGTGAAAATATTCAAAAACTATCTTTTTGAAAATCAAAATTTTGATGAGGTTCAAGTTGATGAGAAATGTTTATGTTCATTAGAACAAATCTTTGGTCGTCAACGATCACCACAGAATAATTATGTTTCGTATCTAGATGATTGATGATCTTTGTCTGCTCTGACTTCGATAAGGAAATTTCTCATTTCAAGATGCTTTCGCTTTCACTAATCAGGATGAAAGAGAAACGTCTCGTTCTCACCATCATCCTCAAAATGATCGTTGTCGATAATCAGATCTAACCAATCGTTCTCAACAAAATATTTTCCCAGCTCGCTCAACATGGATCATGGACAGTGGCAAGCATCACTTTCGAACTCCTCGATACCTTTTTTGTAAGAATTAATTTTTCTCAAAAGACCCGTAACCGAAGTGTTAAATTCTTCTTATCGCTCTGTCGAACGATCCTTCTACTTCTCCTAATCGAACCTTTCTTTCATTGCAGTAATTCTAAGCGTTTCTCCTGATGACATATCTTTTCGCAACACTTACACCGTCGCTGGAGGTCACGGTCAGGGCAATGAACTCCATCAACTCTCCTATCCGTATGGTCTCTATGTAGAAGATGATCGAACTATTTTGATCGCTGATGGAATGAATCATCGTATTGTAGAATGGAGATGTGATGCAACGACTGGTCAGGTAGTGGCCGGTGGAAATAGACAAGGAAATCGAATGGATCAGTTGAATACACCATCAGATGTGATTGTTGACAAAAAAACAGACAGTGTCATTATTTGCGACTCTGGAAATCGACGAATAATGCAATGGCCTCGTCGAAATGGCACAAGTGGAAACGTAATACTTTCAAATATCGATTGTCGAGGATTGGCAATGGACGATCAAAGATTTCTCTACGTCTCGGACTATAAAAAGCATGTGGTGAAACGATATCAAATGGGCAAGACGAAGGGAACAGTAGTGGCGGGTAGCCAACGACAAGGTAATCGTTACAATCAACTCAATGGCCCATCCTTTATCTTTGTCGATCGCGATCATTCTGTCTACGTGTCAGACAGTTGGAATCAGCGCGTTATGAAATGGACCAGAGGTGCGAAAGAAGGAATTCTCGTAGCTAGTTTCGGAAACGAGAAGAATGATCAAGCACAACTCTTGTGTCCTCAAGGAATAGCCGTCAACGAATGTGGCACAATCTATGTGACCGACTGTGCAAATCATCGAGTAATGTGTTGGCCTGATAGAGCCGAACAAGGAATTGTCATAGCTGATGGAGACAATAAAGAAGAACAGGCGAATCAATTGAGATATCCTAGGGGTTTATCATTCGATCAATATGGTAATTTCTACGTAGTTGATCAGTGGAATCATCGAGTTCAACAATTTTCAAGATGAGAGACAAGTTGATATTGTTGAAAATCGAAGTATTATTGTTTGTCTCCAAGAGTGTGAGTGAGGATGAAGAGAAGATTGATACTCCTCCATCCACATTCACACTCATTTTGAATTCTATAAAACCATATATTTGAATAAATTTTGATATTGACGAAAAAAAATTGAATTTTATTATATGAATACATGCAGTTACAAAATATAATACAACACAATATTGTTCACAACAGCGGCAATCTATATAGTGCTATTCTTTTGTACAAATATAAAAGACTCAAATCATATTTATTCAACTGGATGTCGAGGTCGTGCAGCTACAATCGATGTAGCTGTTTGAGTTACATTGTCCTTGAATATAGACGCGATGAATTGACCAAGGATTTTTCGAACACATAATTTTATTCTCTGCATAAATGTGGAACGGAATAGGTGACTTGATAATGTATAAATATAAAATGATTTCTCAAAGTTAGCATAATAAAGAAGAATGGTAAACGACGTTGAAAATGTATTTACTAAACCTTCATATCCAGTAACTCTTGGTTTCAAAGTGTAATAAGCATAAGAAATCATACGAGTCATTATTAATAAGGAACTTATTCCTACTTGAACAATCATCATCTGTATAAAGAAAAGTATTTTCGATATATACCATATAGTTTAAGATAAAAACAGGAGATAACCTGATTTTGTTTTGAATCCAGTGAGAAAAACATATGAATTAGATTTTTTCAGAAATATATCTCACGAAGGAACATCCTCAAGTATCAAACCGCTTTTTGATCGAGTACATGGTCGAGAGAAAACTTGACAGAAAAAATAGGTCAATCAATCTCTTACTTTATCTCTAGCAGTTTACGGAGTCTGCTGAATATCTCTACTTTTCCTGTAACAGGCTAGAAATACACAAATTGTGCTTGCCTCTAGTAGGACATATGGCTTATTTGTTAGAATCAAAGTGTTTCAATACACTTGTAAAACGGAAAATCAGTAACATTTTATGATCGTTAGTGGCTTAAAGTATTTGCGAGCAAAGCAGAATATGTATGGTTCAAACCCTGTGAAAAAATCGTCGTTTCTTCATCTTCGATGTTATTCTATTCCAATAGTCACTCCTGAAAAATTATAACATTTGACGCTAACGGCATTGTTCAAAAACTAAAAAAAATGAATAAACACATGATAATTTACATCTCTCTCCGATATTGATACTGTCACAGAATGGTAAATTAATATTCATGGTAAGGCAGATCGGCGAATTGGAAGACTATTAGGATTGATTTAGGTTTCACGCCTAGGACGTTAGTACTACGAAATATATCAGGAATGACCAATGAAAGAATGTCACGGATGAAATTAATGATAATCAGAAGCTTTACAAATAGATAAGCAATATTTAATAAATGGATTTTAACCAATGTTGAATCAATTAGGCTGACTGTCACACTAGTGTCAAAGTTGAATGTTAAATTCATGCTTCAAGTTTGAATCTTGAGTATAGATTCACATATAGTTTTAATCTGTCGTCAAGTTTTGTCAATCGGTCAAAAGGAAATGACATATGTCGTGCTTTCTTTTTCTCGTCATGGTACAAGAAAAAAACCTGTTCCTAAAATAGGCATGACATGTCGATAGATGGCGAACAAAGAATTAACAATCTTAAATTTGAAGATTACAATTTTCAAGCTTCTTTCAATTGAAGTTGATTACATAACTCTTTTTATAGTCAAAAATGTCAGAAAAATCCCATCATGAGGTGCTTAGGGACGATCGTCACTACTTAAAACAAGTTACACACTCTATTAGAAAAATCTTCCGAGTAGAAAACTTTTCATTTCTATCCTAAAGGTTAAATAACTGAAGACAGGTTCTTTTTAATTAAAATGTCAGAGTAAATGCGGGACTTTTTCTTGATTTTCTGTTATTGTTATATAAAAACAATTAGAACAATCAAAAATATCACATTTTTCTAATTATTATTATAGATCTCATCCTCTAAATGTGCAAACCGTCTTCATTTAATAATGAAACTCTTCTTACAGGCTTACATTATAAGAAATTACGTCCAATCAATGCACATAACCTTGAAAACTAGACCTTTTGTACATAGTACATTAGGATGACAGATGTATATGTAGATTTGAGTGTGGATGTTTCTCTTTTTTCATCGATTCCAACATTTGCACTCACCCATCCCTTCTCAAAGACAATAAAATAATCATCAAGTATTTTTCAAATTTAATTAAAGTTTTTAATTGTTTAAAGATATTTTAGTTGTATATGGTATACATAAGAAAAAATCTCATTTTTTTATTATTAGCTTTTGAGAAAAGAAATCGTACAATTCGTTTAATTTTAAATTCTTACCTGTGCACAAGTGAACTAATTGTGCCGTTAACTGCGGTAAACCGCCAGTTTGTTTTCTGTATTTGCGACATGAGAAAGTAGTTATTAAAATATATAACTGCTTGGGAATTATTTTAGTTTTCATAACAAAAAAAAAACATAAGAAATGAATAGAACAAGAATAAAGCGAAAAGACAAAATTAAGGTTTAGACAAGAAACATAAGTCTATAATTATTTCAAAAAGGTATTTCACGAGAAGCAATTTTAAAAAAATGTTGAGTTCTTTTTGTTCCCATGATTATTCTAACATTTGTTGTCGAAATGAATGCAAAATTATATAGATAGACTTATATAAAGAAGTTCGAAAACAAGATGAACATAACTTCAAGATGAAAAAGAGTCTTCAAATATTCAGATGAGTTTTCATTATCACTATTTGGATGGAATCTCTTTTGCATAACTATGATACTTTGAAGTAATATTACAATGAAATAGTTACACATAAATTTATATACACATACAAAAATAGTCCACTTTATGTTATCAACGGTGAAAACAGTAATTTGTCAAGCCTCACTAGTTGTGTGGTGTATCGTCACCGTTTGAAAGGACACTAGCATCATTTTGTTTTCGGATAGGGAGTATGGTTCTTTTGTTTCTTCCATAATTACAATTAATAGAATTTTGTTATATTTCGTCTCAAAACCTCAAATGCTGAACCATGAAGTGATAATTTGACCAATGACCAGTTAAAATAAGCACCAGACCATAGCTAATTGAAAATAAAAGTATTTGAAATAAGAAGAGAAATAATATTCAGTTTCTTCTTTGCTTTAAAATTCTTTTGACTTGATGCAAGTGAAGAAATGAAAGGAATGACATGAGTAGCGATGATAAATATCAGGTACAAAAACATAAATAAACCCAATAAACTTTCTGCTCCCTAATCTACAGAAAGAACAACAATAGAGACAGAATTTTCATGGATCTTTTATATTTATTTTTAATCTAATAAGATGTTTGTATCATATTATAATGCGGTTACTTTTGTCGCTTCCCCTTCCCGATTATGCTTTGCCGACATTTTTGTTTCGTTAACCAAAAGAATGTCTGTAACCAAGCTTCAATCAGGAACCAAAACCGAGATACCAAGAAAAATGAGATCATTTTGGTGCTGCCAGTAGCTGATTTTGAAGGGTGTCGTTAGAGAACGAAGGAATGAAATTATGACCAGTTCTCTTCTTCGTCCATTTGCTAATTAAATTGTCGCTACCAAAAAGTGAAAATGCGACGTGCATTTTTTCTCTTTTACGTTTCCGATTGAAGCAGTGGGAGAAAAAAAATCGAGCTTCTACATTATCTTGCACGGCGAAAATTGTTCAAAAAAGAGACGGGAAAGATGCAGGACACCTTTTCAAAGTATATTCTGACGGACTGCATTGATTTGACTTTGTTAATGTTCTTTTGTCATTTTGTCGTTGTTGCTATCCTTGATACAGAATGATCCATTAGAAAACTTTTCAACAAAAATCTCTGTTGTGCTTTAGTGATATGAACTATGTTTTCTGTTAAAAGTATAGATAGCTGATGTTGTTCTAAAGAATCCAACAAAGTTGTTTTTTGTGCACATATTTTATTAGAATTCAAGTTTGTGAGAAATACACAAAACGATGAAAAGGAAAAATAATTAAGAATAATAGAGGAAACACACTAGTCGATAATGTTTAATGTGGTATTAATACTTGCTCAGAATGTTCGATCTTTTGTGTGGTTATGTGTGGATGCCGTTTTTCCTATAAAGAAACAAAAGTGGAATAATTCAGCATCATAAAGTACACGAAATAATAATTTCAAAGAAAAATGTACAAATGGTCATATAAATGTTAGCGAAATTTTCTCGATCAGTTATCACTAAAACACTATTAGCACAATGTACCTGTCTTTTATTCCAGTAAGACTGACAGAAATAAATAAGAGCAATACCAAAAATAACAGTAAGAAAAACAGCAATAACAATACCAAAAATACGAGCACGATGTGCATGCGCAACAGGATCTTCACTAAGATCACGAGGAATATTATAAATAACACCACGAGCATTACAGCTGATCGCGAATAATGCCATCATAAGAATCAAATGAAGCACTGTTTTGATGTTGATCATTTTGCGACTGTTAATTGGAGACGAATCAGGATGGATTGACGAGTAATAGATGGAGTCATGAAAAAAACATTAATAGAAGACGGAGAAAATGTTGAAATATTTTATTTTGTATCGATTCCTGATCTCGGATCTATTCTCAAATTTTGGAAAATTGTTACCGAGATCAATGCACGGTTGTCAGAGTAGGTGATATGGGTGTGGGTGTTGATTTATTACTTAGTTACGCCCAAACTCCATCCATACTTACACATCCACGCCCTTTTCGTCAGGTTCCATCTCAGAATCTTGTCAGGATCATACAATAATCCTAACCAAACTCGACATATTTTGATCATAAGCTTTTATCAACTTTATAACAAATTCTATGTAAGATCTTATAGGATTTTAAATCATTTTTTGTCAAAGAAAAACTAACTGCAGAGTTCCAGAGTTCTTGGGAGTATTTTATGCTTTCTGTTTACAGTTTAGCTTTACAAGTTCTATTTCGAATCTCTCTAGCATTTCTTTCTCTCGAAACTTCGATTGAGTGCATATGACAGCACGCAGTTTATTTTAAGGACAGATGCTTGAGACAAATATCATATACAAATTCTAATGAAAATAGATTTCCTCCGCACAGTCAGAGAGAACGCTTTCATTTAGAATATTCACTGTCTGATCTGAAAGCTTCTACTGAAACAAAGCGAAATGTAAGATGAAAAAAAAAGACATCAATCGAATTTCTTTCTCGTTCTGATCGGAGTCCTTCAACAGAAATGTTTTTTTTTCTAGCGGAACTTGTTCGGTTTCAACGAGAGATGCATGAAACATTTCTTCATCAACAAGCAGTAATGAAAGGTAAATAAAAAAAGATTGATCAGGCTTCTTTTGCTTCTGTAATAAATGATTTTATACATGATTCAGTCGCACAATGACTCGAACATTGATGTGCATGTTAGTATTATTCTTCATTTCACCTATTCCAACATTTACACTTACACCCACTCTTGACTGTCCGAAGCTGTTTCTCATCACGAAACATTTTGATAGATCGCTTTAGGCTCTCTCCTTACGCATCCGCCTCAGGATCTAAGAATATTGCTTTTGATTTCCTAGTGGCACATAATTTTGCGCCGTCCAACACTGCTCATCCTGATCTAAGCACTGCTCGTTGAGTTCAGCATTTTTACAGAACGTCTTCGGAATTCTTGTGTAAATTTAAATATATTGCTATCATTCTCATGATTTTCTGAATCCCGTGAAATTTTTCGCTGACATCCTACTACAAGCTATGTGATTGTGGCTTCTGTGGTGTTACTATAATCCGTTTCTCTGAGAGCAGAGTTTTATTGCCCTACCTGCTAGTAATTTTTCTGTCATATGAAGCTTTCATCTCTGACCACGATAAACTGCTTTGGTATTTGAAGTTCTTTGGGGTAATTTATATGGATCGTTCAGTAGCCTTGAGACTTTCACTACCGCTCTGAAGATTCGTGGAAAAATCGAGATTTCTCACACGGACTTTGAAGTACAATTATCTCATTGAACCTTTTTAAGACTTAGTTTTACACATTGCTCGTGCTCAGAAGCTTTTCTTCGTTAGTGTCACATGTCGCTTTCTAACTGACAGATTTGGACTTTTATCTCTGCAGATCGCACTTCGAGCAGAAGCTCTACCACTGTTACTGTTACTCTTACTCTCATTCAAAGTCATTAATTATTTCCTTGTCCTTTTTATGCAGAGTCTCATTAAATTCATAGTTATATAACGATGATTTTGGTTGCATATATCTTTAATAACAGAAATAAATGAATAGAGTAGGAAAATAAATGAGGAAAACACATCATGTTATATATAAACAATATCAGAGAATTGCAATGGGTGAGAAGCTCAAAAAAATATACAACAGCTGTGAAATAGTGAATAAACGCGATCGTTAACTGGCAGAAATCGACTAAGCCGATCATGGGAGCCATTATCATGTCTGTCTCAATTGTTTCCAGTTTCATCAGCATCTTAAAACTAAGTATATAACATTCAAAATATTTTCTTTTACTGTCAGAGTTTTCCTAATAACTTTGTTACCACTGATAAGTAATTGAAGCCAAAATGTTCAGGGTAATCTGAACAATCTACTGATGTTGATTTTACTTTTTCGCGTTATACGCAATTAGTTTTTTTTTCTTCGAATGGTTCGTTTCTTACTTTTGTAGCATAATCGCACCTTCTGCTCCGTTTCCGTTTGCTTTGCCTCCTTTTTATCGTTTCTTTTCATGTGTGCACTCTATTGAGACGAACTCTACAAACCAACAGTAAAGCATTCACGGGAAGAGTAGACGTAGAGTG
This sequence comes from Rotaria sp. Silwood1, assembly GCA_905250075.1. NCBI lineage: Eukaryota > Metazoa > Rotifera > Eurotatoria > Philodinida > Philodinidae > Rotaria > Rotaria sp. Silwood1. The sequence goes on along the minus strand of CAJNOP010000122.1, from coordinate 216,512 downwards.
ATGGCAAAGAAGAAAAAAAAATCATACTTATTAAAATAAATTCCTGTTCAATGAAGTAAACACATCGATGTTTATTTCTGTCGAATGTGATTTAATTGGAAATCAGAATTACCGGATTGTCCAAAATGGCTGAAAAAACTCCGGAGTTTCTTCGAGTTTCAAGTTATTTCCGATTATTTTCAAGTATTCATGTTTAGCTAAACTCGAGTTTTGTTGAGTTTGACTATAATTTCCACATTCAATTTTTCTCGTAATGAATGCACCTTCGTTTTTCAAGTACCATCATTATACGCACGGTGCTTTGAGACTAATAACAGTACACGTTCTCGTGAATCGAAAGCTTTTCCAAACTAAACTGAACAGACTGCATTATTAAAAGGGTAGTTATTTAAACAAACAATGTCGCAAATATTCAAAGAGTTTGACGTTTACGAAGAAATTTATTCATATGGTAATTATAACCTGTTAAGGTACCCCCTCAAAAAGTCACGTTTCATCAGCATCATCGAAATTAAGATAAATGTAGGGAAAGATAGACCATGATTTGATCTTTCACGCACGCTCAAAAGTTTTATTCAGCATTCCCTTCTTTCCAAAAATTTTTGAACATTTGCATCATCTCCTATTTGAAATATAAGCTATTTTTTTTCTCGGTTTATAGTTTTTTGATCGCGCATTCCACATTTTTGAAGGAACTTCATTGTAGTTAATGGCTTCTGCTTTGTCTGAAATATCATGTCGAGATGGAGGGCATGGCGAAGTTCTTTTTTATCAAGCAGTATTTTTATTATATATGCAAACATCTGTATAATTAGAGCGCCATTTTTATAGTTTTTTTAAGTCATGGAACTTAGGATGCCTTTTTTGCGTTTAAAAAGTAAATATTGCGGGCAAAAGACTCGGTCATGCCTTGCTTCGTGACATGCTCTTTCGGACAAAAAAAAATAAAACATGTCGAATGAGCCTGGAGAGAGAAATTTGGAATGCCAAATCAGCTATTTTTGACTTCTGTTTGGTGAATATATCTGTCAAATGTTATGGAATCAAACTGAAAATTTTACCACAGCTCCTTCGTTATAGCCCCTTCATTTCCTTAGAGTTTCATGCGATTTAAACGTACTTGGATTGAGACCGATTTTTGAGGGAACGTAAAGAAAAATAACAATCAAAGAGACACTCACAATCATACTCACATCCTTAATCTTCAGATAACGCAGCAATTAATAGTGATCTTTGTCAATAATATATAATTTAACAGATACGTGTATGAATGACATCTAACAATACAAAAAAGCAAATATGCTGATTAGATAAAATGAGTGAATATTTTAGTGAGTAATGATTCTGTTCATGTTCAGTCAATATGCATATTTCATCGTTCATACTATCATATAAAGATTGACGAACACTACAAATGCCCAACATCATTTGCTAAAACTAGACAACAATCCAATTGTCTTTGTATTCTATAACAAATGAATCATCGAAGTACAAGTAACTATGATCGACTAGCCACTGATACAAATTCTTACTAATTTCGTTTCATAAAAAGCTGTTTACAAATAGTGCGAAAAGTCTTTTGTTTCTTTATTTTTCAAATACTTTTTTTACAAGAAAATCGATAGATATTTTTGAATCTTGTACCAATAATACCAAGTAACGAAGTCTACTGAATCTTCGAGTGATGACGTCGAGTTGAATCGAATCAATATCTACTATGTGATAAATATGCAGATAGCTAATTTGCTTTTCGAATAATTGACAAGCATATTCGTCTGTTACTAAGACGTCAAAACATTTGAAAATCAACGATCAAATCAGAGAGATGGTGGGCTGTATTAGCCGAGCAAAATAACGGGTATTTCCAGCGATTTCAAGTTGTTTTAGTCAACGTAAATGTAATACAATTGGTTGATTTAATTGTATTGCAGTAGCTAGTTGAAGAAAGCAATGGATGTCAATCGACTGAACAAACAAGAATCGAAATTTGAGATTCATTTAAAAAAAATTCAAAAAAAAGGAAGAAAAACAGTTCGATGAAGTCTCCAAAGAGTTTTTTTCGAATGAAAAATGGGCGTGATCTATCGACGAGACTAAAAGTTGAAAATTTCATTGAAAATAAAGTTTCAAGTAGTTTTTAAAGCACTTATTATTGAAGATGGTATCATGAAGTTTGTAAAAAATAGAATTTAGCTTTAAGTTTAAATGATATTTCCATCAAACTACAACCAACTATTAATACGTTCAACAATGATGATTTTGAACTTTTGATAGAGTATATGTTTTTTTGCTTGGGTATTCTATTCACCAATATTCACACCATTATATTCGTTGTAGTAGAAAGGAAAGGAACTCGAGTTTTTTCTAAATCTAGATTCTTCAAAATCTATAGAAAACAATATACTTATGAGCAACTTCAAAAGAAAGATCTGTGCCAACACTAATTCGACTTATTCTTAGCTACCTCGTCGTACATTTCTTTTTCGTATTGAAATTGCTATTTAAATAGTTCCTATCGCGAGAAGTTACGTACGTGCTCCTGAATCCCAGTCTGCATCAATCTTGAGCGTATGAAATTGACAACAATATTATACGATCATTGATATATCAGTAAAATATGCTTTTCCATAAGTTATTAGATGTCTAGCTTTCTTCGTATAGTTCGAACCAGTTAACATTTGTTTACTCATTTTCGCTGGAATGGAAATAGAAAACAAATGGCAAGGAATCGTATGGATAATAGCACATTGATGATACTCACTCAGTAGGTATGCTATTGGAACATGTCCAGACCATGGGACAAGCCAATTGTCTGACTGAATATAGGATTCCGAAAGGAAATAAACAATGAACAGATTTAGATTCACAAGCGATGCAAGTAGAATGGAGATAAGATTGTACTCATTAACAAGATGTGCATCTTCTGTACATAAATGAAGTGCTAACTTCTGCAAAGATGGCGTTTTAGTCAATTGTATTTCAATAAGTTGATTGTTAATTCTTCAACATTCAGATACGAAATAGGTTGATCATGTTGAGCTTCAGTTAGATCCAGATCAATGAAGTGTTGATCGAATGATATCGATTGTTGTTGACCATCATTGGTAGCTAGAACTTTTCTCAATAATTCTTTCGAATGTTTACCTTCAAAAGAACGAATATCAAGTTTGGTTAATTGCAAAAGATTTTTGATTGTATCAGGGAATGTGAATAGGTGTTCACCAGTAAAATATATAAGTATCAATGTATGCAGTTGTGTAAATACTACCGATAGATCGGAACTGAAGAGTATCGAACGTATTTGTTTTGACATAGTAGTTTGTCAAAACCCATTGAAAACAAGTAATCGAATAGATGACTCGATTTCAGGTAAAACCTTCAATGCAATGCATTGAAATTGTTTATATTGTACACCAATCATATTCATGTGATGACAAAGATCGCTTATGGCCATATTAAGGCGAGTATTCAGATTGTAAAAACAAGAGAGAACATCACCACAACTAAGATATTGACATACATGCAAATAAGTTCATTTTGTAAGATTTCAAAAGTTGTAAGTTCAGTCATCTTTGTACACTAATGAGCAATTTTTCAGAATTAATAAAATGTTTAATTCGATAACTTGAATATGATATCAATATAGAGTCCTATTCATACAATATCATTAAAATAATATTCGTGTTGCCATGAAGAAACAGAAATGGTGATGCTTGTACAAGAAACGTGACAGATATTTTTTATATTACTCTTTTTTTCTTACCTCTTCTCATTGAAAAGAATAACGTTAAGAAACAGATAAAATGTGAATGACTCCAATAAAATACTTCTTTTTTTTGTACCATTCACACCATTTCCCACTTCACTGCTATGGCGTGTGCTCAAGATCTATCACAAGTTTTATAAAAATGATGTTGTTGCATAAAAGGGTGTCATTGCGAATGTGAATAATGTGGGTGTGAATGGAGTATGATGTGTGGATGGCAAGGGAGGATCTATGTCCAAACCTCACGTCAACACCTACACCCACTCACACTCGCCAATGTTTGACATCATTTTCGTTGAGGAAACTCTGAATTTTACATTCAAACTCTTGCATAAAAATTTTAGCGAAAAGAGAAGTGAGTGATGCATCCATGCTAATCCCGTCGATTTGATCATATAATTTCCTATTAAACATGAAGTGCGTGTTTTTTGTGATAAAAATGAGTATTTTTTGAAAGTCTATTCACGTCATTGTTAGTACCACTCTTTCCATCGTCTCATAAAGATGTTTCAGGATGATGTCAATCGTTTCCTCGATGGAAACACTAGTGTATAAAATCGTCACGCCGCGGAAGATTATTTTTGTTGATGATGATAGTTGACCTTTGCCTTTTAAATCATATACGAATGAAAAAGAATCTTTCACTGTTGCTTCATCACAGCGAAGAGGTGTAAGCATCTTCGTCAGGGTCTTTTCGAAATCATAGTTATATGTATTGATTGCCGGTTCAGAGAACCTTCCTTTTGTATATGTTTGGGAGCTTGGTGTACATTTGACCTGCTTAGCCAAGCTTTACTATCGAATTCATTATCTATGTGTCCTTGGTTTGGGACTTGTCAAAGTAAAAACTCAAATCATTCTCTGGACTGATAGATACATTTGTGCTTACGAGGGAACATTTCCATAGTGCACATTCGCTTTTGAGTCGAGACTATGCACATCTTGTAGACCTGGATAAGTTATGACTATGATAAAAAAAAGTTCGTGTCCATGACCTGTTTCTGAAGAGATCGAACGTAATTAATTTTATAGCTGGGTATTCCCAAGAACTTTCAACCACGTTGTATAAAAGTCATTTCTAATTTCGACAAAACTTTCAGCGTTTGCAGAGCTTTTAATTCTGTCCATTTTAATAGAAAAAGTTTTTCGAAAAGCTTTTGTTTTAAGGAAGATACACTCAAAATACTGTAATCAGAAAAACTCAAAAAAAAACCGCTGGAAAAAATTGTCTTCAGGGTTGTTAAAGCTTTTCGAAAAAGTTTTTCTATTATAATGGTCAGAATTAAAAGCTATACAAACGCTGAAAGTCTCATCGAAATTAGAGATGACTTTTATACAACGTGGTTGAAAGTTCTTGGGAATATCCAGCTATAAAATTAATTAGGTTCGATCTCTACAGAAACAGGTGATAGGCACGAACTTTTTTTTATCATAGTCATAACTTATCAAGGTCTACAAGCTACGCATAGTCTCGACTCAAAAGCGAATGTGCACTATAGGAATGCTCCCGCATGAGCTTAATTAGCTTGCATGCTAAAAAATGGTTCACATCTACTTCTTTAGTGAAAGGATAAAATCCACGAATACTTTGTCGCTCCTTTCCCCAGTAACTGCTAAGAGATCAATCAGTCCTTGTATACTCTAGCAACAGTATTGATACAAACTAGTAAAACTGATTTATTTTATTACTCAATTTTTAAAATTATTTTGCAATTTATTTGCGTCATTCAGTGAATTAGTTACGATCAAGTTTCTCTTGAATAAAGATTTCCTTGATAAACTTGTTTTACAATCATGCGATCATGAAAACAAATTTATTAAGCTTGTGAGAATTCAAGTATCACTGCGTAAAGAAGTAAAAATAAGATTAGGTAAGCAAATAAGCATAATCAATCAAGCACAATCGATGGAATAACAAACTCTTATCTTTTTCGGAGATTTTTTTAATCTATTCTTAATGTAATAGTCTTATTATAAGTTAATCGAATAATTGTTGATAAGCTCTTTTATGCATATTGGTTGAATAATTGTTTAAAAAAAATTCCTCAATATGATCTATAAGTTGTATATTCATGTTATTCAGTAAAATTTAAAACCAATACCAATATGAACTAGAATTAGACATATAATATATTCGTGTTATTGTGAGTATGGAGATCTTATCATTCTTCCGTTTTTTAACGAGATGAGTAATGGATCTTTTTTTTATTTCATGTGACATTTTGAGACGATTTTTTTTTCTTCCTTATCTTTTACGTCGTTTTACAGAAAAAAATCTCTTGAATACATGAGAGAGAGTTTCGAAAGTATAACACATCGTTAGCAACAGTGTGTGTTTCGTAGATATGATGCAAGTTCACCTTTGGTCTTTTCTTTTTTCATATCAAATTGTTGTCTTAGGATATCATACTCACGTAACAAATAGACAGAAACAAAATTATTATGGCGAAACATCCAAAGACGCAAGACAGGTATTTAAGTTTTACATAGATGTAAAAAATAGATTTTAATCAGTGAAGAAAAAAAATTTGATTAATATATTAGATACCGACAAAGTTCATCAAACAGAATATCGGGTTCTCCGAACAAAGAGACTCAAGCTGAACTACCAAAACAAGCTCTTCAACGAAAACGATTTTGCACTGGTGAATAAAGAAAAAAAATATTGTTGAATTTATCTTAAAAAGATATATGTATTTAGATATTCCATGTTGTCTTCTGTTTCTTATATTTATCATTTGTTTTGTTGTCTTGAGTGTTTTTGCTTTCAAAGAAGGTATTTATTTATGTCAATTTTCTATGAGTGTTTCTATGAAATGTATAGGTGATCCAAGACAACTATTACACCCAACTGATAGTGAAGGTAATATTTGTGGTGCAGGAGAATATACCAATCGACCATATGCTTATTTCTTTGATTGGACAAAATGTATAAAATCACTTAATGTGCCAGCTAATATTTTACAAGGTCGTCCATTTGTTTGTCCTACCAAACAAGTTTGTGTTCAAAAATGTCCAAATAAAACATCTTATTATAAATTTGGAGATTATAATATGAATAGAATTTGTACATATGATGTAACTGAAAGTGACAATAATAATGAAGAATTAGTTAGAGATGGAAAATGTGCATCATATATAATAGCTAGTAAACCATTGTTTGGTCGATGTGTTCCACAACAAATAGAAAGTTTAGCTAATTCTATAATTCAGGTTAGGATCAAAATATTTGATAGATAAATATAAAAGAATATCTTGTTTTAGGCACCAGATGGTAATGAAGCCAATGCTACTGTATATGATTCAAATGGACAACCATTAAATGGATCGAAACTCGAACAGGTTAATTTTTCTTGAAAAGATTATTTTGAACACAATTGAATTTGTCTAGGGTGTTAAATATCTTGTTGAATTACTTAATTTAAAACAAATAGCCGTCATGCTTGTTGAAGACTTAGCAACATCATGGAAATATATATTGTTGGCTTTCGGTTTATCTGTAGTCGTATCGGTAGGATAAGAAAAAAAAAAACATGAAAAAGCGACGAAAAAATTTTGAAAAATTTTTTAGTTTTTATGGATTGTATTAATGCGTTGGTTAGCAAAACCACTTGTTTGGTTTGGTATAATAGGTTTTATTGTTCTATTAGGTGTTATAACTGGTTTAGCATTTTTTGAATTTATTCAACTTCGTGCAAACAATGATAATCAAATAATAAAAGAGTTTAAATTTGTTGCTGATGCTAATTATTATCGAAGTTTACCAATAACATGGTTAATTATTGGAATTTTATCCGGTATTCTTTTACTCATAGCAGTTCTTGTTGTTCTTGTTTTATTTAAACGTCTTCGAATAGCATTAGCTATTCTTCAAGAAGCATCAAAAGCTGTTGCATATAACTTTTTTAGTCTTTTCTGGCCATTTATACCATTAATATTACATATTGGAATATTTGCTTATTGGGTAGCTATCACTATGTATTTAGCAACGGCAGGAAAACCAATTTATCGAATAGCAGGTAATCAATCAGATGTAGATCCAGCAGATCTAACAATTGGTCAAATATGTAATCCACAAAAATGGAATAAAAGTTTATTCAAAGACCATGTCATCAGATCGAGTAAAATAAATCTAACTTATTCAAATTTGGTTTAGTAACTATTATATATCCAATATAGTCTTCGACATTCGAAGTAAAATAGCCTTTTTTGAAAAATATGATCCGAAAGAAGTGTTGAAGTATATAGGGTAAAAATTGTACCACTGACTGATGACTTTGACAGATCGTATGTTACTAACATCTCACTAGAACATATGAACCAGTTTTTTATTGTAATTCTAGAAAATTTAATGAAGGATGATGAAGAAAGTGTTCGAAACTAAATCGAATAGAACAATTTTCATATGATTACCAATAGCAGCTACATTGTGTTCCATAGCTTAGTCTCACAGAAATTACGCTAACAGCTTTTTTCAGTAGTCTTTCTATTATGACTTAAAGATTCTAATTCAATACCTATCAATAAAATGGCTGTTACCATATGGGTCATACCATTCTTTCATTTGACTTTGATTCTTTATAAAAATTATTCTTCGGATAAGTTTAGACATATGTAAAATTGTTATCTCAATAATTTTTTTTTACAAAAATAGGTTTTATTCACTTGATTCAGGTAGAAGATTATTAAATCAAAACGTAGGTTATATAATTGACTCAGTTTTAAACAGAAATTAAAATGTAAAGCAATGATTGAACTAATGAATTCAAGTTCAATTTAAATTTCGACTGTGATTGACAACCTAATTTTCGAATTTGCCTTAATAGTGCTGGAATGAATGTTGAATGTATTTTTTCGGAGTATGGATATGATCCACAAGTTGATTTGGATAGTGTTCTTAATGGTATGATCAATTTTATTATTGTCAAAAATAATATTTTTTTTTTTTGTTGTTGTTCTATTTAAGGTACTGGTAAACATTTTAAATCGTTTATTAGTTTTGTCAATAAAAATCAATGGCTTCCACAAGTATTCTCTGCTTTCATGTTTTTTTGGTTAACAGCTTTCATAATTGGCTTAAGTGAATTAGTTCTTGGTAAGTTTTTTTTGTATGGAATTCGTTTTTAAAAATAAAATTTATATAAAAATTTTAGCTGGTGTCTATGTACGTTATTATTGGGATAAACAACGATTTGGTGTTCCATGTTTATCATTAGGTCAATCTTTATTTCGTGCAATTGTATTTCATCTCGGTACAATTGCATTTGGTTCATTAATAATAGCCATTGTTAAATTAATTCGTTTATTATTAGAATACGTCGAAAATAAAGTTAAAGATAAAACAGGAAAATTTGCTCGTTGTCTATTTTGTTGTTGTCGTTGTTGTTTATTTTGCTTGGAAAAATTCTTAAAATTTCTTAATCGAAATGCTTATATTATAACAGCAATATATGGATCAGGTTTTTTTACATCAGCACGTCGAGCATTTAAAATAATTATTTCAAACCCAATTCGTTTACTTGTTATTGATAAAGTATGTGATTTTCTTATATTTCTTGGTAAATTATGTATAACAGCTGGTATTGGTATTCTTGCTTTCTTCTTTTTTACTCATCGAATAGCACAAGCTGAAAACTATGTACCTGAATTAAATTATTATCTTATACCATTATTGTTAATTATTATTGGTACTTATATTATTGCAAAATGTTTTTTTTCAGTTTATTCAATGGCGGTTGATACCATAATGCTTTGTGCATTAGAAGATCTAAGAATGCAAGAAAAGAACAAAAATCATCAGGTGATGATGTCCAAAAACTTGAGAAAAGTATTTCGAGTTAAAAAAAATGACTAATATTTTGTTCTCTATTGTCACGTATAGGATTTTAATCAATAAAGAAAAAGAAATGTATGCTGCGCTAGTTTTTTTCTAATTTTTTTTTCATAAGATGTTCAATCTTTAATTAATAAAATTCTTTTATATTTTTTATTCTAAAATATTGTAATGAATGTTCTGTATTGATCTATGTATTTCATTGTCTCTCCTAGTTATAATATTGATCATGAATAAAAAACAGCTTATGATCAAATCATCATTTCATTTTCTGTTGATTGATAGTAATAAAAGGCGTTCCAAAATATACCTACATTCTTTCCAATTATTTTCTAATGAACCAGTATTTATTCCACAATAATTTTATCAAGACTAAATGCCGTAATAGACAAATGATTCTTTTGAAACCATCTGATTCATTCGATGCTGGTTTTCCCCTTATACATGGTTTGTATGAACATTTAAAATACTAATATCGGCGCCAGAAGTCAGTGCACTCGGATGGTTTTTGAATAACTTTCGATAGGAACAAGTTAGAAATCTGTGGTTTTCAACAATCGAAAGAGGAAACATGAGGCCGTCTTTTTCTTCGAAAATGTATAAGACAAAATCTTTTTAAAATCAATCATCTCCGGAAAACATTCGAAAAAACGCATGAAACTGATCTGTCGTTCTGATGAAATTTTGAAAAAAAGAAAAAAAATTTAGCTGAAAATCAGCACAATTTCGTATTATTTGAGTAAGCCAGAACATGATTTCATTGGTTCAACGTTAGAATGTGAAATGATAACAATTCGCATTGTGTCTTCAACTAGAGATCTGAAGTTCCTCCATCCAAATCATATGTCAAAATCAAAATTTCATCAGAACGGCAGACCAGTTTCATGCATTTTTTCGAATGTTTCCCGGAGATGATTGGTTTTAAAAAGGTTTTGTCTTATACATTTTCGGAGAAAAAGACGACCCCATGTCTCCTCTTTCGATTGATGAAATTCGCAGATCTCTAACTTGTTCCTATCATAAGTTATTCAAAAAACATCCGAGTGCGCTGACTTCTGGCGCCGATATTAGTAAATGAATGATCAGAGTGTAGGTGTGGTGTGAATCTAAGCGTGGGTGGGTGGGTGTGAGTGTAGGTGTTAGCGTTGATGTGCGCAATACAGTGAATTAACTTAACCCACATCCGCACCCGTACGTGCGTGGATGTTCAACCGATTCAAACTCCATAGTCCTATTCACACAGACAGACACATTTCAAATGCATACTCATACTTCAGACCCAAAAGAAACATGGTTTGATGGATCAAGAAAGAAGTTTCTCATATTTGATATTAAACTTTCATTTTGCGTTTAGGAAAATATTGTCTAATATTCTTTTCTTGAAATCATCGTGCCAGTATGTCTTCTGTTCCATGTTTTCTGGAAAGTTAATTAGCTTATACACAGAAGTATTATGAGCCAACAGCACATATCGATAATATAACTGCGTTTTAATTATGATTCTATTGAGCATACAATTAGATAGAAATAAAAGTTCTATTATATAGTTTCACTTTAAATAAACTCAAATAAAACAACTACCAATTGAAAATCAATTTCATACAAAAGAAACAAGGGATGTCTATTCTACTCATAGGAGTCAATAAAAAAAACGATAAAAGAATCGAAAATAGGATTTTGCCCTTTTTTTTGCTTTTCTTTGCTTGCACAATGCAGTGCAACAAGCATCGATATTTGTTTATCCTTAAAATAACGCATGCGGACAAAAAAATGCAGAACAAAAAAATGTCAACGGCGTCGTGAAATACTCATTTTTCAGCTTCTTTTTAATGCGTATTTTTTTTATATCGTTGCATCTCTAATAAGCCGGCTCATGGTCTGCAATCTTTTTCTTATGGGATTAAATCAATAGTGGTGAAGAAAACTTTTTGTTTAGAAAAAATTATTTTTCACGTTCTTCACAGGGAATTTTTCTTGGAGGAAGTGATGAATCTTTCGAACACCTTCCTGCTGCGGAGCCTCTTTCTATAAGAACCAATACTGTCAAGATTCATTTACATTGCTTCTCTATGATTGTGTAGCATCGAGTTTTTTTATTGGCAAGAACCGTTTCATAATCGCTGTCTACTGATCTATTGTCAATCGATAACCATAGCGTCAGATGACATCTAAAAACAGACTGAAACATATCTTTCTTGACTATTCTTCATTTTTTTATTTCTTTGTTTCCTACATATTAGTAGCGACATTGTTTTTGAAGAGTCATTATCACAGCATACTGGCAGTTATTTTTGAATAATGTCGATTGATTTCTTTCAGGTGTGTCGATCATTTATCTTCAATTATTGACTAAACAATAGTCATAACTGGGTTCTATTATTGAATCAATATGATTCGACCGTCTTTTTTTGTTGTTCTGCCACTTATTTTGTTCGTTGTTTTCAATGTAAAACGATCTTGGTGTGTTCCATCGAATACTCAGCAAAATGTCAATCCTACTGATCAATGGTCGCAATTCAAGAAATTTTTCTCGATTGTTAACAAAAGTGAAGGTGCTGGTAAGTATTCTAATGACAAATTTTCAAGTCGTAACAGACGAGAGGCGAGAATAATTCGATATGAAATACATCGATTCTTCAGATAAGAAGAAGTAACATATCAAATACGTAATTCATTAACATCCAATTTCTTTTGATGAAATATGCTTGTTGAATTCTATGCATCACGAAAAGTGACATTTACCCGCATACCAAAGGTCGGAAATTTCGAAATACTGTTCAATTGTGTTTCACATTTTAATTTATTAGGAATAATGCTTATGGGTTTTTTTTCTATTATTTCGTCTACTTATAAAACACATCATTTGTTTGAAAAAGAGAACATTATGCATACTAATTCATTTGTTGAGTCATTTATTTATTTATTTATTTATTCAATACGATAATCAAGAACGATATTCATATATTTTAGTTAATCAATTTCAATGTCCGAGAAACTGGCAAAGATTCAGTCATTCGTGTTACTATCTGTCCAATGTGACGTCAACGTTTGTAGATGCCAATCATACATGTAGTCGTCTTCATTTAAATGCGCGACTGATGCTCATTCGACATCCTACGGAACTTTTCTATGCTGTGCATATACTCAAGGCCAATCGTCTTGAAACATTAATGATTGAAATCGATCCACACTTACTTCAAGGTAGGTCTGATCATGCTTAATAAAGCAGAATTATTGATCAATACTTTTGGAAAATCGTTTTTCACGTATGATGCAAAAGTAATGGGACAAATGTCGGATCCCATTATTCGTCAATAGAAAGCTACTAAAATGAAAGCTCTTTTACTAAGAAATAGTATGCGCCCATAAAAAGATTCCGCATTTTCCTATAAAGGGACCGTCAAAAATGTTACTCTTTTTTGTTGCGTCGTTTCATTAATAAACGTGTGACATAAATAAATTATATAAAATTTGAAAAAGAGGACAAAGTTCTATATTTTGATAAAACATTTTTTTTCAATAGCTTTCAATCGAAGAGAAACAGGATTCGACATTTCTTCCATCACTTTTGTATCGTACACTATTATAATCTTACACAACTATGTTTGCTATTAGGTGCACAGATTACTCAGATGCTATCAAATGATGATTACGTTCGATGGCAAAACACCGAGAAAAAGATTCGTCAAGCTCTTGTTCAATATAGAACATCGAAAACTTCATTATCTGAGTACTCGCTAAATGAAGGTGTACCTGATGATGACAATCGAATGAAAGGTATTGTTGATGACCAGATGAAAGAACAATCTACGAATCGAGCTAGAAAAGAATTGAATAATGGTCAAGAAGATGATGTTAGCTTGGAAAATATTGATCAAGTTCTTAGTATTTGTCATGAAGTACAGTTGAACGTCGTCGGCAATGAGTCAAACATCTTCGAACTTAGTACTTACTTGAATTCGGGCAAAACTATCTGTTCACTAAACAATATTGTACCTACAATGGCCTACTCATATCTATGTCAACATGGTAGGTAACCACTTGTTTCAAATTGAACAAATTTAAACGATTCTATTTTTTTTTTATTCAATCTAGCACTCAATATTTGTCTTGGTAATGTCTTGTGTGGCAAGCATGCACAGTGTCTTAACGATCTAACAGGCTTCAAATGTATATGCTCGCTTTTCTATGACGGTGAATTTTGCGACAAATGTAAGCGACGTTTTAACTTCATTCAAGATTCGAATTTTGTATTGATCGGTCTGTTTTAGATTCAAGCAAAGGCATACAGATTTTGATTGCTATTCCGATTATCATAATCGTCTGTTTATTGACGAGTTCTTGCATAAGAAACTCTATTTTGTCTGTCGTTAGATGGCTTATCAAGTGAGTTTTTGAATTGTTCTCATTCTGATTATTATTCATTGTATTTTTTTTTAGTTGTTGTAAACGACAATCGATAAAATCACAGAAGTCTCAAGACAACGCAGATATTGGCAATGAACCAACCGAAACAATAGGAATGACTGAACAGTGCGTTGAAGATTTTTTTTTTATTGGCCCAAGAATAGAACCCTGACAGAATGGAATTAACAGTAGCCGATGAGTTTTGAAAAGAAATTTCCAGATTTGATCCCAAATCAGAAATGCGATGAGTAAATTCAACGAAAACAAATGAGGTCCTATCAGTTGAAAACTATCAAGCTTGCTTCTTATCTATAATGAGGTCATCATCTATCATAGTTATGTCTGTCTTTTTTTTTATATCGTTAGTATGCTTCACTACTGCTCTGCCTGCAGCCGTGTTTCATCTTCGAAGAAAAAATTTTCGTCCCTCGAATAAGGTTTCCATATACTGTACCATCGAGATTATTATTATGTTTTAATGTTTACTTTTCAATATTTTCTCTTCGAGCTCTTGTATTTTTTTCGAAATTCTGCCATGTGACTTTGTTTTTTCATTTAATTAAAAAGGTAAGACAACTTGCTGTAGAGATCTTCCACAACAGTTTTAAAGACTTCAAATATACTATCATTTAATAAGAATTTACTATTTAGGCGTCCAGCAGAGAATTTAGACGAACAAGCTTCTGTCAAGGTCAAGTTATGGGATTTATTGAAAACACCGTCATTCATTCGTTTATCTTCGGTGGCAATCTTAACTTGCATCTTTTTCTTGATTCTCTCTGTTATTCCGCTAATTCGTCACGTGAGAAAATTTCTATCTCCCAATAATCATTCATTTCAAATTGACTTACTTATCGATTATAACATCCGTATGACAACGCAATGTGGAAACAAAACTACTTTACATATGGCTAATTTCGTCTACTTACTCGTCTCAGTCGTACTCATAATTATCTTCACGTTTTGTAACAAAGAAAAAACACGAAATCGAAAGGGTTACTGCAGTCGTTTTGGTATTGTCTCTTTGCTTTTTTTTATTGTGTATTTGTTCGGAAGATCAAGAGTTTTTCTTCTAGGTCTATTACCACCGATGAGACCGTTTCTCATTACTGATCGATATACGACAGCGGCGATAACTGGCATTCAAACGATGGAAATACTAAAAACTCTAGAAGAAATTCTAATCGATATCAATGAATCGCCTAATTTTGGTGTATTTTTCGAAATATTAATGCGTATTTTAATAGTTCTTATTATTGGGTATGATTTCTGTTTTTTTGTTTTAGTTTATTCATAATAAATTACATAAAATATTTCAGATTTCGATACTATCCAATACTTGCTTCTTTACAAGTACATCACATCATCGTTCGGTCTTTAGCTTTGATCTATATCATCGGTAATATGGTACATATGATTTGGCATGAAAATTCATGTATGACTTATTTGCCTTTTTCGAAAAAACTTTCATCATCAGATCAGGCGTATCTACATATGGTATGTTTTATCATCGGCTCTGCGGAGACCTATCGTATCATAATGAGACAAGAAAATTTATATTCTAGGATCTTCATGGATCATCCATTATATATGGTTTCGGTAAACATGCCATATTCTGTTTATTACTGGGATATATTGGTGCAGAGCTGATCGTACGATTTGCTCTTTCAATTCATACAGTTTGCACGACTGGAAGCATGTCAGCTTCACTAGATATTAAAGAATTTTCTTTTACACAAGACAGAAAAAGAAAAGATGATAAAAAGAGTTCGAAAAACGAGACAAATGCAACATCCAAAACATTGAAGAGTGACGACGAAGATCGACAAGGATGCTGTTCTAGTATTCGGAAATCAATTTGGGAAATCCTTAAAGAAATTTCAGATCGAATCTATAAACTGGAAGATGATTTTCAATTTGTTACAATTGTTTTTTGTATATATACAGAAGCTTTCATCGTGCTTTTTCATCTAACATGTACTACGATCTTTCTTTATACAACACAAAAAACAAGTTATATTGCCGTTTTAAAACATATATTTGAGTCACTGTTGAAGATTGGTATGTTGATTGAATTTCATTTAAGTAATACTGTATGGTTTCTATTCGTTTTGTAGAAATTAAACAATGGTCGTTTCATTATGAAGTTATTACCAGTGGAATTATTACCATGATTATCTTTGGCATTCAACTATTCATCAGCATAAAATATTATAGGAAAGATATACGAAAATCATACGAACTTGCCAAGCGGCAAGAATTGGATGATAAACTTAAGAAACCTGACATTGTTTCAAAAGGCAGTCAGTATCGTGGTTTTGTTGTTCGATATCTTGTCGGAGGTTTCATCATCTGTTTTCATTTGATTCTCTTCATTGTTACTATATTACGCGTAATTATGACTGGAATCGGTTCTCTTGAATGGGTATATGGCTTCATTCTACCAGCTTTAGTCTTGTATGGATTACAAAAAGCAATTTTAAGATTTACCGATGCAGTGTCCACCGCTTCTCCTCCCAAAGATAGAGCTCGTTTCACATCAGGAGTACCACATCCAATTGCAACGTATTTCACTAATTTTTCCAGTAAGTCACTTATTCACAATGATTAGCAACACAATGAGTATGATTGTTGTCGATGTTTGTAGATTATTTTATTGGAATTTATTCTTCCATTCTTCATTTGATCGGTCAACTCTTGATGAATATTTTATTCTTGCCTCGCATTGATTTTTGCAGTCTGGAACGGTCATTAACAAGATTGGGTAAGATGATTATCTGGTGTTTTCAAAAGAAAAGAATCCTTAAGGATTTTCTTTTAAAATGTTTATCATCATATCAGAATCATTTTTGAATACGAATCATAGTCATCTAATTGAGACTATTTCAGCTGTCAAAATTATTAAAAAACGTGTAAGAACTCTTCTAGTATTCAGATATAGCAAAATAACGTTTTGATATGATATGAATCAATCGAATCGACGCTGTCGATCAAATTTATCGTATTTCAAACACCATACAATCCATGAGATAGTATGAACTTGATAGCTAATTATATGTCATATTTATTCACCAAACAAATAATAAATATTTTTGACTTAAGACTTGATCAATTAGCTAATTCATCTATTTAGATATAATTAATGTTGATTGGGAGTCTCTAATTTAGATAAAGGACATCAATCGTACGAGTCTTTCTTACTATGGGAAATATTCTATGCACATCCTATCGGATGCGGTGAGTTAATCGTGTTTTTAGATACTTATAAAAAATCTGTTATTTATTTTTTTTAACTATGTTTTAGAAGTCGTATTCGGAGCTGCGGAACTGGTTGATGAAGGTACGTATTGGAGAGAATTTCTACATACCTTAGATGCAGAGAAAAAATAACTCACTAATCATTGCTTACTTGTCTATACACGTGCTAGTGCTCAGACTAAAATATACATTTGATGGATGAAATTTTCACGATGATTGATCCGTTGCTATTCGATTTTTCAGATAGAAAAATTCATCACAATCAAGCTACATAGTTCTGGTTACTATCTGAAATCTCTCACTATGTCAAATCTTGAAAAGAAACAAATATTGAATAGATAAAGCTAGTAGTTTCCAATAAGAAAATGAAAGTTCTGAGTTAGGTTTTGGTGACAAGAAGTATTTGAAACATTCAATATCAATGAATATCTGATCATGAAAAATTCATCCTACACATGTATGATCAATTTCAAGTTGTCGCTCATTGATCAGCCTCATCAATTTGTAATTCGAAAAGGAAAATTGAATTTCATCTACGGTTTTAGGTGTACAAAACCAGGAATCCATTGCTCAAGAAAACCGTGAGATAGACGAACAAACATCGTCTGGAAACATAGGTGAAGTTGTGTCTGAGTCCGACAATATGGATCAAGCAAGACGAATAAATCTTAATTCGACCTCAGCAGACCAAGCAGCGCGATATGACGATCCAAATTCGATTAACAATGCTATTGATTATTCGGAGAATCATACACTACTTGACACAGCACACTTAAGAGTCAGACCGGTGAATGACTACGATCGATCACAAAGTTATACTAGTGTTTAATTTAGTTCTTACGATTCTGACTGTAACTCAACGAGAATTAGCGGGTTCGAAATTTGAGAGACTTCAGACTTAGCATGGATTTTTTTAGCGCCAATAATGTTAAGACTATTGTCTCTAACTTTCACCTGTACCTACTCGACTTTTTTCTCTGTATCCAAGCGAAAGTTACTTTTTGAATTAAATGTGAATGTTTGCCCCTAATTATCTCCGACTTATTAATTTCTATTAATTGAACTCAGTGGCATTCTCATCATGATTTCGTCTGAACTGTTTTATTCGCATCCTAACGTATATATTCCAATAGCCTCATGCGTATGTGATGTTCAGTGAAAGAAGACCCCACATTCAATCATGCCCATACTTCGGCGATTATTTAATCAAGTGTAATGTTTCGTGCAGAATTTCAAGCGTTATCTTTTGATAGAAAAAGATGTTTTAATTTAAAGGAGTAATAGAAGAGAAATCATAGAAATACTAAGAAGACAGTTCTTTATGAAGGACTTGCTATAGCTGATAATGTTGAAAAATCGATATAATCGAAAATCATCAATTTTTAGTGATTGAAAATCGCAAAGTCGGATTTCTTGCAATTGAAATTTTACTCAATTATAAGAATTATAATCGATTATTTAAATAGCTCTAATTATAAATTATATAATCGATGATAATCTTTAAAAATGAATTACTTTTTCAATTGATTGAGGAATTATAATCAATTTTGATCGAATTATTTTTGAAAAAAAGTATTATTGTATCAAAACATCGAACTATCTAGCCTATAACCGAAAATAATCACGATTATGCATGAATGTTTTTGATTGAGCAGAGAAGTTATGAATGTGATGTGTAAATGGCAATGTGAATGAGAAGGAAACAGCACCGATCAATACAGTAAATTCAAGTAGACACACACACTATCACTCTCCATGCATGCAAATTCGAGCACTTGTTGTGCGCATACAATTTATTTTCTATCCATCAGTCTACATGATATTTCAATGACAAGAGATATACAAGTAAGTCCATTTAGATAAAAACGTCTATTAAGTAAATTACTAGATAAGTATAAGAGATGACTTGACAAATGACAGCAATTTGTTTGACACAACGAATTTTTTTTTCTATAGCAAAATTCGATTCTTATGTCCGATAATACTAGAAAAAGAAGAAACTACAAATATAAAACTTAACATTTACAATCATCTTCTTTTAATCAATGATTTATGAAGTCGATACTCTAGTTATTCATAAAAATACAATTCAATAAAAATAGAAAAACTATTAAATACTTATAGATTAATTTTCGTCAGTTTTATTCAGTAAAAATAATAGAAAACAAAACTTTTCATTGTTTTGGAATAGTTTTATATTGATAATTCTTCATATCATACATAATCGACAGCATCATCAAAGATTCCTTAAGAAAAGTACTTATCCATAAATACTTCAAAATATGTAGGGCACAAGCTCACTTTTTTTATGGGCAGCAATCAACTTTGAACGGAAACTGTTCACCACCCTCCTGTCTCAAACAAGTTTGTCGATCTTTTCCTCGTGGAAAGACTCCATCGGAATGGATCATGGGGAGAAGAAAAAGGCGATCGAGAGTTACCTTTAACTAGGTTCTGCTCTCTCATCATCTACTGGCGTTGGAATCCTATTTACCTCATGCACAATGTCTGCTTAGTCTAATTTTAATTTCTGCCAGATAAAAAAGAAAATGATGTTGTAAAATCTATTTTCTGTCGAATATTAGCTTATTGCTCTTAAAACAGATCGGCTAAAAATACTATAAATTTTCTCAGAAAGTTGGGAATTTTTTATGGCGATAAGGTAATCTTCATCTTCCTCAGTGTACAATCTCGCATTAACAGCTAGTTTTGTTTTTGGCTGATGGTTAGGTTCGAT